>VUQI01047739.1:20624-32080 GCA_015106735.1 Paratilapia polleni | reverse complement strand
GGCTTAAAACTTTCCTTTTTGATAGAGTTTATAGTTAGGGCTGGATCAGGTGACCCTGAACCATCCCTTAGTTAAGCTGCAATAGGCCTAGGCTGCTGGGGGGCTTCCCATGATGCACTGAGCACTTCCTCTTCCTCACTTCCTTTCACTCTCCATGTATTTATACACCACTTGCATTTAATCATTAGCTATTATTAACTCTGTCTCTCTCCCTTAGGTGTGTCTTTTTGTCCTGTCTCCCTCTGCTCTCTTCTGTTTTCCCTCATCCCCAACCGGTCGCGGCAGATGGCTGTCCCTCCCTGAGCCTGGTTCTGCCGGAGGTTTCTTCCTGTTAAAAGGGAGTTTTTCCTTCCCACTGTTGCCAAGTGCTTGCTCATAGGGGGTCATCTGACTGTTGGGGTTTTCTGTGTAATTTGTAGGGTCTTTACCCTAAAATATAAAGCGCCTTGAGGCGACTGTTGTTGTGATTTTGCGGTATATAAATAAAGTGTTATTTAGAAGTGAATTAGAAGTGACTGAGATATTTACCCTCCTATCTATGTGAAAATCCTGTATCTTCATGCTTACATCAGGATGGTAACAGTAGGTTAATATGTGCTGCTTGGAAGAATAAAATTAATTTGCAGTACTGCCAAGGGATGAGGTACACAGCTACTTTATGATGGTGAATTTGCAGCAGTATTATTAGTCATTTTCATGTCCAGTTCATGCAATGTATTTTAACATAAAATTGTAATAATATTTTTATACACATGCACACACATTGTGAAACATAGAGCACAGGATAGAGACAGCAAAACATAGTAGAGGAGTACTAGTAGTATTTGCAGTGCATCCCCTGTGGAAGCACTTGCATTTGTTGGTTCCTCATTCATTTATTTATGTATTTTTTTCTGTAATTATTCACTTATGTGCAATGAATGGTAACTCTCAAGTTTAAGATATAAGATAGGGGTCTACTAGTCAAAAACTAGATCACTTGTCTTATATTCCATAAAGCACACTGTTGTGTCAGGGTGAGAAAGCAGGGTTACCTCTTCCCACTTCAGTGCAGTTTTGATATATTTGGGCTGCCTAGCTTCACTGTGACTGACCTTAGTGTCACAAAGTTTGTGATCATAGGCTCAGTAAGCCCTGGGTTCAACAATTCATATGTGAGTGTGTTTACTTGGAGGAGGTGAAGATCATTTTTCGGATCATTTCAGACTTTGATATGAGTTCATGTGGAATGGATACACACTGGGAAGTGGTTATTGTAGTGGTATAAAATAGAGTTTGTTTAGAATATATGATGAGATGCAACAGAAATCAACAATACTGTGGCCAGATTAAATAAAATACAGAATAGATTAGCAAACCTTCAATACTCTTGACTTGAATTGTTTGAAAACTGACTGTTATCAACAACTGCAGACAGTACTGAAATAAAAGCCCAATTTTTGCCTGAGTTAAAGATTTTTTTTCAAGCATTTATATGAACCACTTTTGTTTTTAAGTTACTAAAATTTTATTTAAAATCTGGATTTTATTTCTGAGTAGGAAGATATAAGAATAATAAACAGTAAGCATCCAGCAGGCATATGCATTCTTCAAGGTACAGCTATGGCCAAGTGAACCTCCTGGCGATGAGATGAGAGAGTGCTGAATGTGTTGACAGACGGTGCATTAAAATCCTTACATAGTGATTTTTCCACATAATGAGAAGCAACAATAGCTAAATGTGCATGGTTCTGACAGGGAAAGGCCCCATGGTACATAAAACCCTGTTTCTATTACTCACTGCTGTGTGGTGTTTTACAGTTTTCCATTTCACATTTACCTTCATCACTCACTTCCAACAAGAAATCTGTTATACAGGCAACTTGCAAACAGCAACAAACATTTTGCTAACAAAAGATCTAATCAGTTGAAAACTCCCTTTTTCCTGAGTGATTGGTTGTTGAGGTGATGTAATCATTTGTAATAAAAACACACAGATACATGTTCCGCTCTTCAATTAATAATAACAAATGTACATAATGACCCTGATAAGGACACACGTCTTGTAATATTTGTGTAAATGATACATGTACAAAATAAACAGGACCTACTTCCTGGCCAGACGCTGTGACTGGAAAAGCTGCTGACCAATGGGGACGCTACCCAGTAACACCACCCACAGGAGTGGTTTATGTCAAAAATGAATCTGAAAAATCCATAAGTGAACCTGGAAGAAGTTCCAATTAAGCAGATATTTGGTAAAAGAGAAGTAGATAATATTGTGAATATAGCATAATTTGTAGCACTTTTTCCTTTTATGATATTTGCTTGGTTTTGTTCACGTTTAATTTAATTTTAATTTCATTCTTGATTGAATTATTTTGAAAGAATCTAATTCCCATGCTCGTATAGTTTGCTACTCTGTCTGAGTAATGAAACTAAAGTTAAAACAAACATATCTTATTTCCCTAGCAGCATATACATAAAAGATATATAAGATATATTTTATTTATCCCAGATTTGGGATATTCTTTTGTTACAGCAGTTAACATAATAAGAATAAGAATAAGAATAATAGGAAGAAAATATTTTGAAATCAGCAAAACAAAGCAGAATTTAAAATGGGAATAAAGTATTAAAATGAAATACAGACGATCCTCTGCTAGATAGATGTGTTGCATTGTAAAGAGACATTGCATGAGGTATGAAAGATTACCTATTTCTGTCCTTGTGCCAGCAGAGCTGAATAGCCAAACCAAACTTGGCACACAGGTACATCTTAGGTCCCTGAAGGTTCTTTTCTATATCAGATTTTGTGACGCCATCATGTTGCCAAGCAGACACCTAGCAATGGGCTGAAATTATCCATTTTTAGCATATAAACATCTGCCACCCCTATTTTTTTTTTTTTAACTTTTCTCAATGTGATTGAATATATCAGTTTGCCAATAGCACGAACAGGCCAAACAATACTGTAGCCTAGCATGTTGAAATTGAAATTCATATGAATGCCATCATTGTTTCTGCCGAGTCCAGTTCTTTAATAATTAACAATTAACAATTCGGAACTGGTTCTGGAACTGATGACCACTAGGCCCAAGGTTTTATTTTGGTGGTTTACTATAATAATCTGTGTAGGGTTCTATACTATCTTGTGAGCACTATCACCATGGCGTGTCACTGTTGTAGCAGGGACCTTTTGGCAGGATAATGACAGCTCACCTTCATCCCCAACATGAACAATATACTGTAGCTGAAATGCAGTTTTGATAGCAGCAATTTAAAAACGGACTTAAACTCAAACTACCGTCTGTTTTTTTATTTTGCCCAAACTCTGGTTTGCTGTGTATTTTCAGCATTTTAAAGGTATGCAGTTGAACAATTCAACAGCCAATGTCCTTAGAGAAAACAGAAGGAAAGAATCATATTAACATATCATCATGCTAATTGTATAAACAACAAATAAATGCAAATAAAGTATTTAAATTTAAGGAACTATTTGAATGTAATGAGATTCAGTTTAATGGGCACAGTGTCAGGATTCATAAGGGAGGAACAGGCATTAAAAACTCATGTTAGAAAATGACAGAAGGGGTTATCTTTCAACATTAATGACGGTGCCAAAGCAGCAAGAAACACTGCAGAAAACTAAACAAGCCTTCAGTCAACACATCCCCATAGAAGTAATCCCTGTGAGACAGTCATTGGCAACACGCTTTCAACAAGTTTAAATCCAGGCCTCTCTAATGAGACAAATTGCTTTAAGTTTGTTTTTTTTCTCCTCAGTAATAAAAACATGTTCATAATTAATACACTCTTTCTTTCTGTCATGCACACAATTTTACACTTTAATCTTTTAGAAATGCAGGCTGATTTTTTTTTTCTCCTCATTGATTGTTTTTTTTGTTTATTCCTTTTACAATAGTATTTGCATCTTTATAGCGTGAGTTTCTTTTCTCACATTTGCATTTTAAAGAGTGCAGGGTTGCAAATAAAAACAATGCAAAGTTGCACATGAATGCACAAATTGGCACATACAGGACTTGCATAAATGCTGAATACAATAGAGTTTAAAGGGTTGAATTTGTTCAGAATAAAAGAAAAAGGGGGGCTTTTGTGAGCCATCATTTGAACATATAGACCATCATTTAGCCTGGGAAACATAATACATCATTTTATGAAACTAATTTACTGAAATTCCAATTCCCAATGGTGTCAGTGTATAGTAAAATAGGCATAGCACTCATAACACCTTATTCATGAATACTGAATCTACGCTTACTAAGTTTTAAAAAATATTACTAGGAAATTTAAGTGAAATGGGTACTTTAGCATTTTGCAGCCCTGCTTTACGATTATTACACAGGAGGTAGCAAAAGTCTTTTCATTCTTGATGTTTGGTTTATTCTAATATACAGTAAAGTTAAACAGAAACATGAAGTTTCATTTCTGCAGCACTGATTTATGGTGATTGCAGAGAAAGTTTTTCCAGATGAAAAGTCAGAGTATTAAACTTGTATTTATTATAGTATTTAGTACTACCTTGAAATAAAAAGGAATGTTTTAAAAATAAGCAAAGATACATTTCAGCATTATAATCCGGTACCTTCATACTAAATAGTTTTTTCTAGTCACTTGAATTTGTTTACCCATTATTACCAGTCATTTATGGCCCCTTATTAGGGGGGGCATAAACAATTATTAAATACATGGCATTACTTAAGTACGAAGTCATTACTGAGCTGTAAAATAAAGTACTACTAACAAGTATAATGTTGTTAATATTGCCAAACAACTCTTTCTTTGATTTGACTGACCGGCTTGTTATTCCTTGGTCTTTGTTTATCTGTTGACAAACTCTAGGTTTGCTCTGTTGAATTTTTTGGATAAAAAAGTTTGACCTTTCATGCAGGTCAAACTTGTGCAGTCTTTTTCTGATTGTAGATGTACTGCATTAAACGCTAGAGATGAGTTTCCTGCAGATTGTGAATTTTCTGGGGCACAGTGGAAAAAAAAAAATTACATTTTAGATCTTTTAAATCCCTTGTCAGATTAATCATCAACCTTTTGTCCTAAGACTTCTTTATTTTATTATTGGCTTAAAGACACCTCAAACTTTATTAGCAAAGAGATCATCACAAGTTAAGACATATTCCACCTGCCACTTCCTAAGGAGATTTTAATCACTGGCACCTAATCAGGGATTTTTTTTAAATGGCTCGTGCTTGCTTGGTTTCAGCACCTTCGAATCATGCCTATTCGAAGGCATGGAGTAACATGCTGAACTGTTTTTACTTTGCCTCGTGCTGTTTGACCCCAGGGGACAGCAAGTATGTTCATAGCTAGCTATAGCTATGTATCAGCGTTAATTAAAAATAATGTTGGATTCAGGCAGGCAACTGGCATAAGTTAGTCACTGTTTTAAGTGGCAGTAGAAGTAGAAGCTGTGAGTCCAACTCTTTATTGTGATGATTTTAAAGCCTATTCTAATGAATTCTGATGGTTCTTAATGTTGAAATGTCCTTTGTCACAAGAATTTCATATCTTGTGTTTAGCAGGTATAGCTGTACAGGTAGATGAATGTTGCTGTAACAGCATAAATATTATCATTTCAGACTAATGAAATAATACATTTCACAAAGAATTTTTTTACAGCTTGTTACACTGCTGTGGAAGATGAATACCATGAAGCTGTTGCTTCGACTGTTGTGACGGATACAGAAGTGTGGCAGGGGCATTTAATTATCCTGGGAAACCATTTTTATGGCTGTATGAGTTAAGAAAGACTTCATTAATTATTTCTTTTAAAATGACAAGTCTCAGAGTCTCCACAGTAACATTACTGTGAGGAAACATTCTCGGGAGAGAAAATAGTGACTGACTTCATGCTATGTGCACTTTTAAATTGAAGAAGGATGACACTGCTATGAAATGGTAATAACCCATCCTCTTCAACAAAGAGACAGCAACTGTTGAGACCAAGACAAGATATTAATGGGACAGTTAAGAGAAAAGCTGATGGGCATGAGTCCAAGGAGCCATGGGCATACATAATATAGTGATGACATAAATTGTGTCTCTTAGGAGGAGAATAACTGTGTGTGAACATACAGTGCCGTGAAAAAGTATTTGCCCCCTTCCTGATTTCTTAGTTCTTCGCATATTTGTCACACTGACAAAGATAACCCAAGTAAACACAAAATGCAGTTTTTAAATGATGCTTTCATGTGAAGTGAAAAAAGCTATCCAAACCTACCTGGCCCAAAAGAAATAATTTATCCCCCCCCCCGAAGCTGAGTTCACTTTCACTTTCACTACCCACACCCAGGCCTGATTACTGCCAGACCTGTTGAATCAAGAAATCACTTAAATAGAACCTGTCTGACAAAGTGAAGTAGGCTAAAAGATCTCAAAAAGCAACACATCATGTCACGATCTAAAGAAACTGACATCGATCAGTCTGGAAAAGGTTACAAAGCCATTTCTAAGGCTTTGGGACTCCAGCAAACCACAGAGAGAGCCATTATCCACAAATAGAGAAAACTTGGAAAAGTGGTGAACCTTCTCAGGAGTGGCCAGCCTACCAAAACTGAGCGCATCAACGACTCATCAAAAACCCATCCAGGAGGTCACAAAAGAAGCCAGAACAACATCTAAAGAACTGCAGGCCTCACTTGCCTCAGTTAAGGTCAGTGTTCATGATTCAACAATAAGAAAGAGACTGGGCAAAAATGGCCTGCATGGGAGAGTTCCAAGGAGAAAACCACTGCTGAGCAAAAAGAATACAAAGGCTCGTCTCACGTTTGCCAAAAACATCTTGATGATCTCCAAGACTTTTGGAAAATATTTTGTGGGCTGACGAGAAAAAAGTTGAACTCTCTGGAAGGTTTGCATCCTGTTACATCTGGTGTAAAACTAACAGCATTTCATAAAAAGAGCATCATACCAACAGTCAAACGTGGTGGTGGTAGTGTGATGGTCTGGAGCTGCTTTGCTGCTTCAGGACCTGGACGACTTGCTGTAATTGATGGAACCATGAATTCTGCTCTCTACCAGAAAATCCTGAAGGAGAATGTCTGGTTATCAATCCGTGCTCTGAAGGTCAAGTGCACTTGGGCTATGCAGCAGGACAATGATGCGAAACACACCAGCAAGTCCACCTCTGAATGACTAAAAAAAAACAACTGAAGGTTTTGGACCTTAAACAGACCGTTCATGTTCTAAAACCCTCCAATGTGACTGAATTAAAACAATTCTGCAAAAAAGAGTGGGACAAAATTCCTCCATAGCAATGTAAAAGACTCATTGCCAGTTATCACAAATGCTTAATTGCAGTTCTTGCTGTCAAGAGTGGCACAACCAGTTATTAGGTTTAGGAGGCAATTACTTTTTCACAGAGGGCCAGGTAGGTTTGGATATCTTTTTTCCCTTAATAAATGAAATCATCATTTAAAAACTGCATTTTGTGTTTACTCAGGTTATCTTTGTCTAGTAATAAAATCTGATCTGAAACATTTAAGTGTGACAAATATGCAAAAAACTAAGAAATCAGGAAGGGCGCAAATACTTTTTCATGGCACTGCAGATAGATAGAACAAAAATATGCATGTGAAACAAAGTATAATGAAGAATGAGCATCGTGGATTATGTTATCAGATTCAGAATTTAATTGGACTGAAGCTTGAACACAGTTTGGTGCAGGTTATTTTTCCAACACTGAGTGAAACAGGTGAAAAACAAGCAAACCCCCAGAGGCTGGCAACACCAGTGCAAACCATTTAATTACAGTGTTAGTCTCGATTCGTCTCAATTTTCACACCAAATTTCACTTACAGGCTTTCAAGTGTTGAGTCTTGTAAATGGTAACTTAGAATTGATCAAGACTACAAGAAAATAAATTACTGAAGTAAGAGGCAGAGCACAGTGTTGATTTTAACATGCCTCTGTTATCACTCTGTACTTAGTATATTTATCATGGTGTAGTTGGCTGCAGGTGAATTAACCCTCTTCAAAGTGTTTTGTTTTTTTTGTTTTTTTAAAATCAGCAACTGGCACCGGGACTATTATTTGAGGCTATTTTTGGAGGGCTGTTAAAGGTAATTCTTCCTCTGGATGTAATATAACAAAACTCTCTCTTTTAGTGTTTGATAAGATAGCAGGAAGTTTGGTCAACATTTCCAATACAACAATACTCCTTCAGTGCCTCAAACTTCTTGTCTGAACCTCATCTCATCGCTGCTGTCCAGTCCCCCCTGAGGATTTTCTCTGCAATAAACCCGCAGAGATTAGGTCATACCTCCCTGTAGCACAAAGATGTGATCCTCAGCCTTTGGACATGATTCCACTCGTGGTCTGCTTCTTGTTGAAACTTCACTCTGGGAAGCAACACTCATCAGGACACCCCATGAGGCACGGGAATTCACAACTAATCAAAGCAAAGTATGAAGAGGAAAAAAATCTAGTGTTGTTAGTTGTTTTCCAGACAACTGAAGAACAAAACACATTGACCTCAAGTTGTGCTATGTTTGTTTAAATATCTTTGGCACTTAATCTCTGGATGTTTTCAAAAATAATGCTTTTAATTGTTTTTATTCATCTATTAACTTAAGTGTAGTAAACAGAAAAAAAAATACTACATAAAATCTATTATATAAAATCCATTTGCACACAGTTTCCCAGATACTTGCCACATATGTTGCTCCAAGAATATTAAGACAACTTGCCACTGGATTTCTGTCTCTTCATGCAAACCCAAACTGACTCAGTGATGTTCAAAATCAGGGCTCTTAGGGGCCATACCATCTGCTGCAGGACTACTTGTTTTCCTGGTGGATGAAGACAGTTCTTTATGACTTTGGCTGTATGTTTGGGGTAGTTGTCACGCTGCAAAATTAATCTGGAACCACACAGACCTCCCTGGTGGTATTGTGCAATGCTTTAAAAAAAACAAACAAAAAAAACTAAACATCTAAAGTGGCTAGAACTTTTACATAGTACTGCTTTCAGTTTGCTCCTCAGCACAGACTAAAGAAAAAAATGTTGGTATTACTTTAGGTGTGATATGATGTGATGAAGTAATGGAATGATGAAGTCACACAGCTATACCCGAGTGACCTCGCTGGCTTTTCATGTAGCTTGTAAACGGGGAAAAAAAAGAAAAAATCTGTGTGCAGATGCAGCATCAAATGTGTGTAGGTGACTATAATTTAAACTTACTTTATTACGAACTGATTCAAAGTTAGAAAACTACCCAGCTTTATTAAACTCCTCAAATCCTCAATTGAATATTTTATTGATATCCTCTTTTAAATAGTGTATTTTAATAATAATAATAATAACAACAACATAAACAACAACAACAATAATAATAATAGCAACAAAGTGGTGACATATACAAAGTCATGCTATCTGTATGATAGTTGTTACTAAAAGACTGAAGTTCCCAGGTGTGGATACACTTCACAAAAGTTTGAGAAAGAACTGTGAAATATAATATTTGTGGGAGGGTATACATTACAAAAGGAGGAAAGACAAGCCCCTTGCTTAAATATTTATAAACCTTCCATCAAGTAAGACCAGTTTTGAAAACTTGAGAACCTCTGCTTTAGCCTACTTGCCAGTATTACACAACTCTTTGTGACCCTTAAATGTGCATCAAACATGCCGAAAAAAGCATGTTTGATGCACACTGAGTATTTTTTTCCATGGTGTTGTTTTTATTTTTGCATCCGTTTGTTAGTAATACTGAACTGAAATCATTAATCAGTTAAACAGCAGAAAATTAATTACCTGAACTTATTTATTTTTTAATATAACGCCACAAATACAGGAAGAGATAGCAATGGCAGAAAAGGCATTCCAAAACAATGATGACACTTACCCTCAACACTTAGCATTTTGACAGTTACAAGATGGAGCCTGTAAATGCTTCAAATTCCATTGAGTCCATGTGACAGCACTTCAGATATTTTGGGGATGAGAAACTGTTTCCCTTTGAAGAACAAAGCAAGAGCTCTACTCCGTATTCATCCTCCCTTTGTTCAGTCTGCTGCATTTTGACGCCATAGAAAAATGTAAATATTGAAACTTGTCAGGAACTGCTGCGGGAACAGGAGTCAAAACCAATGGCAAGTGGCAGTTTACATATTTTGATTGTTAGAAACATATTTCTGCATGACTCTCACATAAATATCTGACATCAGCGGGGTCCAAAGGACACATCACCGAGGAGCATGTTCAGTGGAGACTTCAATAAAACTGTAAGCCTTTCCAGTAACTTTTTTCTTTTTTTTTTTTACAAGCCTCACTAAATGTCAGCTACACCCACACCCACCCAAGACTGTGTGCTCATCCTACAACTGCTGGTCATATTTCTTTTGTGGCACCTTTCTGCTTTTGTTTTTGTGATGTCTTTAAGCAGCAGGCTGAAAAATGAAGCCAAGGCAAAAGTGTCAAAAACTGCACTTCCCTGAAGGCGCCACTTGAGGCTGACTGCAAAAGCGAATTACTAGACATTGACACCCATGTTAAAATGCCCAGCTTAAGAGCAGAAATAAACACATTTGCAGCCTGGTGAGAAAAAAACAAAAAAACAAAACAGTTTTGGTCTCCATAGCTGCAACTGCACAGGGTGCAAATTTGTTTTATGTAACTCACCCATTTTAATTGTATTTGTACTTAAAGTTATGCATGATGTTATGAGTGATAGGTGGGTGCTGACACAGTTATATCTACAAGCTGTCTGCTAGATGTCACTTCAGCTAATATGAGTCACTGAATTTGACTCTTTGACTATGTCTGTTTTGTTGGTTCCTTTTGGAGCATTTTTAATGAAATAATCTGACAAAAAAAGACTGCTGTCTGTTAACAAACTACCCAAGAATTTTGCACTCCAGTTTTGGCGAATGTAATTCTAGTATTTTACACATACAGTATACTTGCATTTATGAACAAGTATCTGTGTCTGCACAACACAGTGCGGTGCACCCATACTGCTGGGTGCACCTTGCTAACCATGCAAGCCAGCATTAGCTGATTAATTTATCACTCCACCCTCTGGTTCAAAAATGTTCACCTTAAAAAAAACTGATGGCCAAAATGCTAAATTGAGACTTCAGAATGGTAGTCCACAAACCACTGGGTGAAATCTTGGTGGCTATGGATGGCATCATCTTGCATTCTTCTACCCTTGTTTAGATAACCCAAATTGTTTAGTGAACAAATCAAGCTTAAAAATGCATAAAACCAAGCACAAAGGTAAATTTGATGGAAGTGTACTGCTAAATCACACTGTAGCAAATGAAACTTACTCACTTTCAATTTCTTGCTAAAATTTTCTTGATATCATTCTAAAACACACATCATCACAGAGCAAGGATCTGCCATTCACACTGTAAGTGAAGACTGAAAAAAAAAAAAAAAAAAAAAAAAAAAAAAAAAGAAAAAAAAAAAACAAAAAAAACCCCACAAATACAAAA
>VUQI01047735.1:6031-30134 GCA_015106735.1 Paratilapia polleni | reverse complement strand
AGCTCAAATCATCTCAAACACAACAGTGAGTTCACTGTACTCAAATGGCCTCCACAGTCACCAGATCTCAATCCAATAGAGCACCTTTGGGATGAGGTGGAACAGGAGATTCACATCATGGATGTGCAGCAACTGTGTGATGCTATCATGTCAATATGGACCAAAATCTCTGAGGAATGTTTCCAACACCTTGTTGAATCTGTGCCACGAAGAATTAAAGCAGTTCTGAATTCAAAAGGGGGTCCAACCTAGTACTAGCAAGATGTACCTAATAAAGTGGCAGGTGAGTGTATGTGTTTAGGATTAGCCATGTCATAGCATCTATTTCACATGACTAAGGACTCCTCGTGACTCATGCCTTTGATGTTAAATACCCTACATGTTGAAAAATGATGCCTCAGGGGTACCTGTTCTGTTAGAATGTAACACCTACAGGTTCTGACCAAGCATCAGTGTATAAATGCTAAAAGTGTTAGAACTAATCAGATAATATCAAGGCACTGGTAAAGCATCAGGGGGAGGGAACAATTCTCTTACCTTGAATAAAATTCTGCGGTTAAACTGATTTTTCATAAACCTCAATTATAGAAAGTTGCTCTGGCTTCTTTACCTGCTTTTTAAGTCATGTTTGATTACATCTTTCCAAATCTCATAAAACACATGTACACAGTCTCTCTTTAATTTTTGGATGGATTTGCTGAGCAAACTCTACAGTGTTCTTTTTGAAATTGTTTTCTCTGAAGATGCCATTCTTAGTTGTGGAATTAAAAATTGAAACCACCAACTAAAATATTAAATTAAAATATGTATTAAAGACAGTTAAAGAAGGACCAGTAAGCTCTGAAACCTGGTAGCAGGCATTGAGTTAAAAACACGAGTGTTTACTATGAGTAATAGGTAGTTGGGTTAAAACCACAATGAACTACTTTGTAACCACTAGCACAGATTTCCTTGGAGACAAAGTTGCCCCGGTTATCTGAAGGCTTCTGCCCACTTACATTCTTTAGCAGCCTTTAACATTCACAATTTCCCCTAAGCTTTTATCACGTGGGTGAACATTATTGCTTAATAGAGAAGAAAAGTTCTTGGGGGAGTTAAGAGGGTCGCAGCTACCTCAGACATGTCTGCAATTACAACAGGACAGAGAAGACGGCATGTTTCTGCGTGTGCATGGGCCTTTCCATGCAGATTTTTTTTGTTGCATTCTCAGTCTTTTTAACAAAAAAGATCAATGAAAGATCTTTGGTGGCCTCAGGATCTCATCTCTACTTTTTGCAGATGATGTGGTTTTGCTGGCCTCATCAAGTGGTGACCTGCATTTCACACTAGGGCAGTTTGCGGCTGAGTGTGAAGCAGCCAGGATGACAATTAGCACCTCAAAGTCTGAGGCCATGGTTCTCAGCTGCAAAAGGGTTGTCCACTCCGGGTCGGGAACAACTTGCTCCTCCTGCCAAGTGGAGCAGTTAAAGTATCTCGGGGT
Source organism: Paratilapia polleni (assembly GCA_015106735.1). NCBI lineage: Eukaryota > Metazoa > Chordata > Actinopteri > Cichliformes > Cichlidae > Paratilapia > Paratilapia polleni. Next base: position 28,654 of record VUQI01047735.1, on the reverse strand, counting down.
CTTATTCACAAGTGAAGGGAGACTGACAGACAGATTGGTGTGGTGTCAGTGGTTATAAGGCCGCTGTACCGGTCTGTTGTTTTGAAGAGAGAGCTGAGCATGAAAGCAAGGCTGCTGATTTACCGGTCTATCTATGTTCCTACCCTCACCTATGGTCACAAGCTCTGGGTAGTAACTGAAAGAATGAGATCACGGATACAAACGGTGGAGATGAGCTTCCTCCGAAGGGTGGCTGGGCTCAGCCTTAGAGATAGAGTGAGGAGCTTGGTCATTCAGGAGGAGCTCAAAGTAGAGCTGCTACTGCTCCACATTGAAAGGAGCCAGTTGATGTGGTCTGGGCATGTCCCACCGGGAGGAGGCCCTGGGGTGGTCCCAGAACACTGTGGAGAGGTTACTTGGCTGGCTTGAGAATGCCTTGGTGTCCCCCCGGAAGAGCTGGCTGGGGAGAGGGAGGTCTTGGCGTCTCTGCTTAGACTGCTGCTTACACGACTCAGACCCTGATAAGTGGTAGAAAATGGATGGATGGATGGATGGATGGATCAATGACAGAAATACCAAATAAGAGTAACAGAAGCTAGTGGAACATAAGCCTATTTTTATGTGTTTTAAATGCATAATATTACCAACGCTTACAAAATGCAGGCATCCTACAACTCAAGACTGTGACTGAATGAAGCACCAAAGCTACTGCTTCTATGGATACAGTGTCAGCACTTATATTTACATTTGGTAGGTTGCATGTTTCTGGTTTGATGGTCCTGTAGACCTATGACAGCACAGCCCAGCTTGATATCCTTTTTGGTTTCTATTCATCATCCTTTTGACATCTGAACTGGCTTTCAGTTTGAATGTGCTTTTTGATTATAGTATAAAGGATTATTTGGCTCCATCCTTTATCTTTATACATTTCCAGGGAACTCAGCACTAGGTAATTTTGGGCAGCAGCCAGCATTGGGTAGTATATATCATTTGACATTGTAAGTGGAAATGACTCTTGTGATACATAAAAACTATATTTTTTTTTTAACACAGAGATACAGCAACGCACATATAGATTATACGTATTTAAAGTATTCAAAGCTCATAAGACATTCCCCCATATTTTAAGTTTACAGTTTGGTAAACTATAGTTTCTATCAGAAACTACTGTAATTACTTGTACATTCTGAATCCTTGTCAAGATCACAATCACCTCTGCTTTTAGCACAATGTTTATCCAACTTTAATGACTTCTGAACACATTTTTTTTTTCTCAGACTTACATGCAAATTAGAAAAGTAGAAAAGAAATTCAAGACATTCTGAGATGCTATCAGTCATTAATCAATCAGTGACCTTTTCGTAATGAAAACAGGGACGATGCTAAGCATGTTGAAATCAGAAAAAAAAAAAAGAACCGTGCTTTGTTTAAATCACTCCACTTCCACACCAGCTGTGGAAGCCTTTTTTATCACTCATATATTTACTCAGTTTATATTAGATCCTCAAAGCACCTGCTGCTCTGTTACTCGTCTCATTATTTCTGTAGTGTGCATACATAGCAAAAAATGAATTTACAATTATATTGTGAGAGACAGGCACACACACAAAAAAGTCAAGATCTGGATTACTTTTGCATACTACAGACATACATTTTGGCAGTAATGCCATTACTGAAAATATTATAGGAACATATACATTGCCATGAAAAAATATTTGCCCTCTTCCTGATTTCTTAGGTTTTTGCATTTTGTCATGGGTTCTCCCCGTGTCTGTGTGGGTTCTCTCCAGCACTCCAGCTTCCTCCCACAGTCCAAAGACATGCATGTTAGATTTTTTGGTGATTCTAAACTGGCCATAGCTGTGAATATGAGTCTGAATGGCTGTCTCTCTATGATAGCCCTACGACAGATTGGTGACCTGTCCAGGATGTATCCTGCCTCTTGCCCTATTACAGCTGGGATAGACACCAGCTCCCCATGACCCTGAGTTGAATAAGTGGAAGGAAATGGGTGGATGGATGTGAGCATGCATGCATAATGACTGTTAATGGCTATTGTTCGAACACCTTAAAGACAGGTTGCCCCAATTCTTGAGACAGGATTGGGGAGTGAAATGACATTCCTTGAAAAAATAGTGGTGAACACTGTATTAAACTGGAAAGGCTTTGGGGAAAAGGCTGAAAGATAGAGCAGTGACCTTAGTGAACGTTTTGTTCACGACAGACATGTCCTTTACTTGATCTTTACACTCACATTTCCTTCCTTCCCTGCACAGATTCATTTGTTAGTCCACTTGTGTCATGAGACTTGACTTGAAAACTGAAGCAGCGTGGCATGTAAGGGTGTGCTGTGACTGATTTGCTGGTAACTAACTTGAACTGAACACATACGCCTACAACGACAAAGGAGAGCTGATGCAGTGACCTAGTTTATCAGTGAAGGAGTGAATGGGTGAATGGGTGACTCAAATAGGCTACCTACGGGTGGATCATTACTCAAGAAGCTGTCTGTGCCTCAGTCAAGTGACTTATTGGTGAAATTCAGCTGACTGCCTAACAATATTTAGGGAAACAGACTCACAAAGACTACTGTAGGTCAATGACATCAAACAAACTGTATCTCAAAAATAGTCATTTTTCTGATCACTACAAAAAGAGCTTCAAAACCAGACATCAGCTTTCTTTGAACACCAGTTAGAGGGATAAGTGGGACAACACCAGCAATCATCCTTATTATAATCCTGTTTATGTTTAACTTAAATTTATGGTTGCCTTTTTGACCATCAGGTAGCTGTAGCATCTCGACACCATATATTTACTCACTCACCTAGCATCTTATTAGGAACACTTACACACCTGCTTACTCATGCAATCCTTCAGTGCATAAAATCCTGCAAATAGGCCAGGAGCTTGGGTTAATGCTCACATCAAACATCAGAATGAGGAAAAATGTGATCTTCTGATCAAAGTCACTACACTTTGACTATGGCATGCTTTTTGGTGCCAGAACGGTTAGTTTGAGCATTTCTTAAACTGCAGATCTCCTGGGAATTTCACCAAAAGAGTCTCTAGAGTCTAATTTCAAACATCCAGTTCTGTAAAAGGGAATGCCTTATTGAAGAGAGAGGTCAAAAGAGAATGACCCCAATGGTTGGAACCAAACATTTGACAGGAAGACTATAGTAACTGTCAGTAAATGTCTTTACTGTTGTGTTGAGTGGAAAAGCATCTCAGAATCTCGTAAGCAAAAAACAAGCAGCTGTATGAAACACAGTTTATTTAACAAGAGGCTTTTGTGAAGCTTCATAGTTACTGTTTACAATTCACTGTTTTCTGATTTGTAAAAAAAGAAAAGAAAAAAAGGCATAGAGCTGTCACTCTGAAACTAAAGCATGCAGGGATGAACACAGCAGTCTGACAATATGATCCCATAGAAACATCCCAGGAGAAACAAACAGAGCAAGAGAGGCAGACAGACTTTGTGGGTTTAGAGTCTCCACACACTGAAAGTGTAAGTATAGGCATGATTGGGCAGAAAACAGTGTGAAGTAAACTAACTCTGTAGGGAAACAGACCACATTAAAGTCATATAAATTTCATTTAATATAACCTGACTCTGTATTTCTACTGTGAGTGCAGTGTTTATCTCTATGACTGTAGGCAGAAATTGGATCATCAGTACATTTAAATTTCAGAAGAGTACTTCCCCATTCCTCACTGCTTTTCGTCACTATTGTCTTTTTCACTTCACTTCCCAACCGAACTCCAAAAGCAGAGAATACACAAGCCTTGAAACAATCTGTCTCCCATACAAACAAAGTATGTTTGCAAAGCATGACAAAGTCTCCTCATCATGATTTCAAATTTAATCTACATGTTAATAACAATAGCTCAAAAATATTTAACTTCAGAAATCCTCTCAAACATTAGGAATTGTTTTGCAGCAAACCTAAAAAAAACAACAACAAAAAAAAAACAACTCAGCATTCAATTATCTTCATAATAGTGTCCAGAATAAATGAAACATAAACACAAATTTGTTATGTTTTAATCTCTTCATTGGAAAATATTCATGCTATTAACAGTACTGTGCAAAAGTCTTGAGCACCCCTCATTTCTTTATATTTTGCTTCCAAAGAGCTAGACTCTCTTGTAATTTTTAAAGTGGTCTTGAGCAATAGTTCTCCAGGCATATTGTAGTTTTCTTTTATTAGCACTTATTTATTTCTAACCATCTTGAACCTTACCACTTTCCATAGCAAACTCTACCTTTATCTGGTAATTTGTATAGTCTTGTCGTATCTTACAAAAATGTTCAGAATAATTAAGCCACTGTGCTTTCCTTTTAGTTTCTGTGGGAAACTACCCATGAAATAGACAAGTGATCTCCAGAGACTCTGTCCTCACTGTAGAGGAGATTAACACATTATCTGGATAGAGATGAACATGACTGGGGGCAAACTGCAAAGAGGGTTTGATGGGAACTGCAAACTGTGAAATGATTTTACCATAGTCTCATCAATGTTTATGGTGATGAAGATGTAAGCAGTGACATTCAGTAGTATATAGCATGTATTGGAGCACGGACAGAACTGACACATGTTCCAGTAAGCTGCCTCCCATTCTAACCTTTGTCTTACCATCATCTGTAATAACAGAGCAATCACACTTATGAAGATTTGGAGTATAATTCTTCATGTATCATGTTCAAATAAAGGAACAGTAATTCTAACAATAATTTTTATTGCTATATATACATGTTAAGTGTGTTTCTATACACAACATATACTGCAATTGCTTCGTTTTATTCAACCCTGTTAAATGCACCTTGGACAAACTCCCATGCACCCTTGAATATCCTCAAGACTGTAAAGAATTGGTCCAGTGTTGCATGACCACACCGAAAATTACATCATTCCTCCTGAGTCTGAGGTTCAACAAACTTACGTTTCTCCTCTACAGCACACTGGCATAGAGCTTTGCAGGGAGGCTGATGAGTGTCATACCCCTGAAGTTGGAACACCCTGGGGCAGTGGTCCTCCTTTTTAAGAAGGGCGACCACCATCCCAGTTTGCCAGTCCAAGGGCACTGTCCCCAGCTTCCACACAATGTTGCAGAGATGTGTCAACCAGGATATCCCCACAGCATCCAAAACCTTAAGGAACTCAGGGCGGATCTCATCCACCCTACAGGCACAGCCATTGGAGAGTTTTTTAACTACCATTGTGACCTCAGTCACAGGGCAAGGGCAAGCCATCACCCTAGTACCCAGATTCTGCTTCCCCTATGGTAGCCATGTCAGTAGGATTGAGGAGATTGAGGAGTATTCCTTTCACTGCCTGACGATATCCTCAATTGAGGTCACCAGCACTGCTCACCAACATATACTGTATATATATATAAAATGTGGGCAAGAAATTGCTTTCCCTTCATGAGTCGCCTAATGGTTTGCCAGAATCACTCCAAGGCTGACCGAAAGTCTTGTTCCATGGTCTCACCAAACTCCACACAAACCCGAGTTTTTGCTTCAGCCAGTGTCAGGTGAACAGAGATATTTTGGTTGTTGGTTTAGGACTCCTTCTGCTTGACAGCTCCATTCATCTCTGGTGTCCACCATTTGGTCCAGAGGTTGCTGCTACAACAAACACCAAGCTGCAGCTCAGTGCAGCTGCCTCAGCAGTGGAGATGCAGAACATGGTCCATTAGGACTCCGTGTCCCCAGCCTCTGTCGGAATGCTGCAGAAGTTTTGGATTTGGGAGTTGAAGATCTCCTGGCTTCAAATCTGGCAGGCCATTCCTCCCAGTCACACCCCTCCAGGTTTCACTGTCATCACCCATGTGAGCACTGAAGTCCCAGCAGAACACTGGAGTCCCCAGCTTGGGTGCCTTCCAGGATCCCACCCACAGACTCCAAAGAAGGCTGGGTACTCTGAGCTGTTGCTCAGTGCCTAAACCTTAACAACAGTCAGCACCCATCCCCAACTTGAAGGCACAGGATAACAACCCTCTTGTCCACCAGGGAAAACCCCAACGTACAAGCTCCAAGCAAGGGAGCTACAACTATACTCACCCCCCTTGCCACCTCTGAGGGAAACTGTGCAAAAGACTGGTTCCACAACCCAAGCTATGTGTTGAGGTGAGCCCGACTATATCTAGCCGGTATCTCTCAACCTCACACACTAGCTCAGGCTGCTTCCTCCCCATTTCCTCCCCAGGTAGTATTCCATGTCCCTAAAGCCTTGGACTGCCAAGGCCTCTGCCATTGACTGCTCTTTAATCCACAAAGTACTGAACCCCTACAGTTCCTCCCGTGGGTGGTGGGCCCACAGGCGTATAGACCCACTTGGCTTGTTTGGGCCCCGTTGGTTAAGGCCCTGCCATCAGGCACTCTCTAGGCCTGGCTCAAGGGTGGGGGCCCGGTATCCTTGGTATGGGAAACGTTTCTTTAATTCTTATTGAAGCCATCATCATAAAGGTCTTTTGAATCATACTTGGCCCCTCACCAAACTGCCTTAGGAGACCCAATGAGGGGGAAATTGCCCCAACAACATAGCTCCTTGGATCACTTGGGCCCCTCAAATCCCTCCAGCATGAGAAGGTGGTGATTCATGGAGGGGGAGAAAAAGAAAGAGAATGTTCAAAGGAATACAATAGGAATCTTTTGTAGTTAAAATAAAACTTTTTCAACTGCAACATCTCAATGTTGGACAGTGAAACATACTTCCGATAAAATATCAAGTAAATGTTTCCATATCACTGTAAACACATGCTGTTTTAGAGGAAACTGTTGTATTTTCCAATTAGTTATTATTTTCACAACAGGAGGCTCTGTCACGCTGAATGCAACTCCTCCACTGTTTGTGAATTACCAAACACGTTGCACTGCCAGATCTATAAAGAGATGACAACAGTGTATGTGTATGTATAGATTTATCCTGAATCAAGAAACACAGCAAGTGGTCCAAGGCAAGTTGAGTGCAGCACATCATTTTTTTTTTTTTTTTTTTTTTTACACTGGGGCTATGTGACCATGAAGAATGACAACGAATTTTCTTGGAAAACAGTAACTTTTTGGTCTTACATTGGAGATCAGAACTAGAGTTAGGAATAATGTTTACATCAGTTAACAATATAATAGCACTGATAGTGAGTTAGCTGGTTTGTTAGCTCAATTGCTAAAAGTCCAATTAATTTAAAAGATGTATAACTGCGAGCCATTTCTGTTTTGTTGAGTAGAGGATAGTGCTATTAATCATTAGCTTTCAACCAATATTCTATGTGCCAAAGGCCCAAGGCTGAACTAAAAAACTGGTATGGGTTTTTGGGAGTACCTACTATGACCAGTGAGTGTACTGTAAATGTCTTCATTGCCCAGAAATTTTTGCTACTACTTACAAAAACCTTGTATTTCAAAGACTAACCCTGTTAGTTCTAATTATTATTTCATACAAAACCGCTTTCTACATGAGGCACCAAATCACAGTAGAAAAACTAAAGTTCTGTGGTTTCCAGAACTTTAAATATTGAGAGAAAACATTAGAGAAAAAAATAATTCAAACTGAAAATTTATTTGAGCTGAATGATTTGAGTTGTTTGATTTTGATTGCCCTTCAATGACATCTGTCTTGCTAAGTCTTACTTTTCATCTTTCCCCTTTTCACGAAAGATTACAACGTGAAGAATGCAGGGAGGTGTAGTGACTGGAGGGACTTATTTTAGGTCCGCTATTGGAAGGTGGTGGGCTACTATACTTTCTGCTCTTTTGAGAAACCTTAATGTCTTTTCAATGACTAGCTGAGCCATGGATGGCAGTGAATCTTTTTGTTTCTAGGATAAGTGTATATTTTTTTTCCTGAAAGGGAAGATAAGAAATGCCCTGAGTGAATGTGCAGTTTCTGGGCATATTTAATATGATGGTGGATTTTATGCACAATCCCTTAAAGTGGGCATTGCCGCAAAGTAGGTAATATTGCTTTTGATGGAAAATGGAATGAAATAGTTGAATAAAAATTCACGCACGTTTTTGACATTTACAGTGTTTTCCTATTGACTTTGCTCTTGATGAATACAGTCCCTTTTCTGTTTTTCTTTGTTTTTGTCTATAGATAGATAGATAGATAGATATAGATATAGTCATGTTCTGCTTTTCATATGTTTAATTAGTATTATCTATATAATATAGCACTGACTCATAACAGAATAATAGGTCTAGGAAATACAAGGATATACCAGTCAGTGAAAAAAAAAAAAAAAATTGAAATTGAAATCAACAAATGATTAAATGCAGTTCAGACATTTCATCTTTTTAAAATGTCACCATTTGCATAGGTTTTAACATTTTGTTTTGTTATTTCTTATATGCTTCATTTTCTGTGGCTTAGCTTTTCAGTCCTACTACACTAATGTGGGTTGTGGATGTTGTTAGCGGGTCAAATTCATATTCTGCTCACACCTTGTATTTCTGTCATGCAGTAAGACTCCTGAGTTTTAAAGCATCTCACTAATTTTTACAAGAGAGATTGTTTTAGAGTAGTTTTTGTGACGTTTAATACATATGCAGATGTTATTTTATGTGTATAACGATCGATAATTAGAAATAATGTTAAACTATAAAGAGTTACCAACCTGTCACTATTTTAAAAAGACTTACAGAAAGAGAAAAGATATTATTCTCACTTGTCATTTGTCTGTCAGTAGCTCTAGGCTGTTGAAACGGTCTCAGAAAAATGACTAGATGCTTGCATGAATAGAGTAGGAAAACTATTTTGTCTTTAATTGCAGCAGTAACAAGGTGATTTCACTTCTGGCTAGACTCCAATATTGCAAGATGTGGGAAGTCCTCAAGAGAATAGCAAGAGCCATAGTGTTGTTATCCTTTTGTAATTCAGCACTAATAACAACACTGACAACTAAAGTGATACCAAGAAAACTGTCAGATTCAAAGAGGAATCTTTTTAGCTGTAACTTATGTGTGTGCTGCCAAAGATACAGGCATCAACTATGTGAGCTATTCCCACAGGCCCTGTCCCATTAACCTATCCCATAATGGTGGAGTCTGCTAATGTGTACTTATGTGTAGGCTTCTTTGAAATAAACATGTGCTACTGCTATATTTGTCTCTTCTACTAAGAAGAGAAAAAGACATTCATTAGCTAGAGAAATGTGTTGACACATAAGAAAACAGAGCAGGAATAAAGCATTGCATGTCAGTTATATGTTAATTTTGATTACTGTTTACAAATATGATTACAGGATGTGTCTGACCATTTTTGTAAATTAATAACATTAACAGAAGTGTCTGGCAGAGTAACTCCTCAGCTACACTGTAATCACCATGACCTCGGTACATATAATTTTAAATAACCCCCATAATGAGAAACAGCTGATGTGAGGAGAAGGTGTGATTAATGAAGGCAATGCTCTGTAGCACAACCAGTGTTGATTTAATACATCCAACCCTGACTATCTAGACTTATCCTCAGTTCAGATCTTGGCAATTAGTTCCTGTTAAAATCAAAGGAAATTTCATTTTGTATCATTATTACATGACTTTACATCAGACTGTATTTTGGCCTAGGTTAATGGTATCTATGGACCAAATCATCAAACCTTGAAGGTGTTTAAAACATGATGGTCTTTCACATGTGGTAAATCCCTTGATTAAGTAAACATGTATGTAGCACCCTGACACCCATGGACATTTTAAGTTATGAACAGAAAGCATATTTGGAAGACATTCAATAAAAAATATAGTTTTGGTAAGTCAACCAGGTAAGGGTGTACTGAATCAATTCACATTGCTGCATTGGTTCCTATAGATTTCCAGATGCGACATTAATCATTAAACAACAAATTGATTGCTGTACTTGTGGTAAATATTTATATGTGCCAGTATAAAAACTAAAAGATTTTGAACACAGTAACTAGAAATCTAGGTAATATCTATGGATCAGGTGGTAGACAGGAAATTTGTCCACTAAAAGCAGGGTTGGCAGTTTAATTCCTGGCACTGTTAATCTTCTGCCAGTATCTTATCAACTATTTTATGGAAGTTTCTGTAAATGCTAAAATTTAATGTGTGGTTAAAAAATACGGAAAAATATCTGTAAAAAAAAAAAAATTAATATGGAAAATTCCTTTATTTTAAAATGGTACATTGTACTGTATTTTTACTATATGGCAGCTGAACACCTTGAATGGTAGCTCTGCCAGCTTTGCCATCTATGTGAATGTGTAATAAATAAAAAGAACAACAACAACAAAAAAAAAACCAATGTAAATGGGGTTTTGATGCCTAGCTATAGTCAAGAGACACCATATAAGGGAAGTTCTGTTTCAGGTAAAAGTTTGGCTGAAAGTTATGACTTCAGCAGCAAGAACAGTAAGTTCTTGTGGCGTGTTGGTTCTGTGTTAAAGAAAGTAGTGTTTTTTAAAGTAATTTAGCCATTTTTAGTTGTCTATCTGGGAACGTCTTCCAAAAAGACGATGGGAGAGGGGAGGGACTATTGGGGGAAGGACTATTCCCTGGAAAGTTCCTTTCAGAATTTTCTTTTGTAAGAATACATAATGAAAAACCACTTTATCAAGGTACTCAACTTTATAGACTTGGTAATGCATCATTTAGGTGTTTAAAGACTGAATATTTGTTGAGGAGAAGGTTAATTTTTTTTCTGCTTTCAGTTAAGGACCCATGTCAAAATACATCACATGCTAAGTATTCTGTATTGGTTGTGCAGAGACACTGAAAAAAAACCCTCCTTTTATTTGTCTCTTTTAAGGTAGTGAGCCTACAAGCATTTGGCCTTAGTTGAGTCCCACTCTCTCTCAGTGTTGGTAATGCCCATTACCTTTGGCTCCCTCTCACATAAGAGCCAATAAATTGCTTGGTCTGGGCCCTCATTGTAGACCATGATCTTAATGTTCCTCACACTACAGCTTTAAGGGTCATGAGGGCACAGAAACCTCTCCAGCATGATAAGATGGCAATTCCAGGTCAAGGTTTTATAATTTTTGTGTAAATCCCTTGAATTTTTCTTGCCTTCATGTGGCAAAAGAGGGTTTAAAAACTGTGGTTAAGCTGAAGAGAGTAAAGACATAATCTCAGCACTGTAGGTGATCTAAATCTCCTCTTCTTGGTGATTTTACACAACCCAGTTTGACCCAGCTCTGAGGAATATGATAAGGTAAGAAATATGCTCAGAAGATGTGGAGTAAGAGAAACTATTTTTACCTTCAAATCTTCAAGAATTCCTGATACCTAAATGCTCTGATACGAGGGTTTATTTTGCAAATATGAAAGGATTCCAGGTAATTGTGATGATTAGTGTATACTAGTCAGAAGGCAATTAGCTTAGTTTTATGGATGCACCAAAAATAAGACAGCTGATCTACCCAGATCCTGATTTTGATTATGATTATTAAAATGAAGGACTGATTAGTTCTACTAATCAGACTGATTAATTCTACTCAGAATCAGCAGATTCTGAGTAGAACTAATCTAATGTGGCTCTCTGTCAAAAATTTCAAATTTGTTTAGTAGCTTTTGGGATAAATCCGATGAGGTCATATATCAGTGGCATAAAATGAGTAGGCACCCATTTTGGCTAAAGGAAAAATACATGAAGTTTAGGTAGTAAAAAAAAGTTGGGACACTGTGTAAAATGTAAATAAAAACAGAATGCAATGATTTGCAAATCTCATAAACCTGTATTTTATTCACAATAGAACATAGAAAACACATGTTTAAACTGAGACATTTTACTATTTCATGAAAAATATTAGCTCCTTTTGAATTTGATGGCAGCAACACATCTCAAAAAAGTTGGCACAGAAGCAACGAAAGGCTGGAAATGTAAGTTGTACTAAAAAGAAACAGCTGGAGGAACATTTTGCACCTGATTAGGTTAATTAGCAACAGGTCAGTAACTTGACTGGATATAAAAAGAGTATCTTAGAGAGGCAGAGTTTCTCAGAAGTTAAGATGGGCAGAGGTTCACCAGTCTGCAAAAAACTGTGTCTACAAATTGTGGAGCAGCTTCAGAATAATGTAAAAATGCAGAATAATGCAGCTTCAATGTAAAATTGTGAAGACTTTAAAATCTCATTGTCTACAGTACATAATACGATCAAAAGATTCAGAGAATCTGGAGAAATCTCTGTGCGCAAGAGACAAGGCTGAAAGTCCTCAGGCAGCACTGCATTAAAAATGGCATGATTCTGTCATGGGAATCATTGCATGGGCTCAGGAACACTTCCAGAAATCATTGTCTGTTAACACAGTTCCCTGTGCCATCCACAAATGCAGGTTAAAGCTCTATCATGGAAAGAAGAAGCCATATGTGAACATGATCTAGAAACACCGCTGTCTTCTCTGGGCCAAAGATCATTTAAAATGGACTGTGACAAAGTGGGAAAACTGTTCTGTGGTCAGATGAATCAAAATTTGAAAACATGGACATCACTCCTCTGGACTAAAGATGAGAAGGACCATTGTTATCAGTTCGAAAAGCTCAGTTCAAAAGCTTGTATCTCTAATGGTATGGCAGTGCATTAGTGCCTATTGAACTGGCAGCTTACACATCTGGAAAGGCACCATCAATGCTGAAAGGTATATACAGGTTTTAGAGCAACATATGCTCCCATCCAGACTACCTCTTTTTCAGGGATGGCCTTGCATATTTCAGCAAGACAATGCTAGACCACATACTGCAGCTATTACAACAGCGTGACTTTGTAGTAGAAGAGTTCAGGTTGTGAACTGGCCTGCCTGCAGTCCAGATCTTTTACCAGCTGAAAACATTTGGCACATCATGAAATGAAAAACACAAAAGAGAAGACCCAGGACTGTTGAGCAGCTAGAATCATATATCAGACAAGAATGGGACAACATTCCTCTTCCAAAAGTCCAGCAACTGGTCTCCTGAGTTCCCAGACGTTTACAGACTGTTGTTAAAAGACAAGGGGATGCTACAGTGTGGTAAACATGGCCCTGTCCCAAATTTTTTTGAGGCGTGTTGCTGCCATCAAATTAAAAATGAGCTAATTTTTTTTTTTTTAAATGATACATTTTCTCAGTTTAAATATCTGACATGTTTTCTATATTCTTTTATGTATAAAATATGGGTTTATGAGATTTGCAAATCATTGCATTCTGTTTTTATTTACATTTTACACAGCATGCCAACATTTTTGGAATTGAGGTTGTAGATTTCACTCATGCCAACCCATACCAAACCTACATAGTAATAAGGTTAAAATCACAGTTTACCTCTTTCTAAGCTTCACTAATTAACATGCATATTGAATTCTTAATTTATCTATTTATGTATTTATTTAATTTAAGCAAAAATAGAGGTACTAAATAAATAGAATTTTTTTTCTTTTTCTTTTTTGAAAGATGGTTTTAGGGGAACCCAGGAACTCAGGAACCCAGCACTAATTGCTGGAGCCACTCTGCTGCTGGTCAGATAACTGAACATGAAAATAATCATATTACTTTGCTGTCACAGTGGCATTTACTGCATTAAATGTCATATGTGGCTACTTATTCCTTAAATGAATATTAAATATACTTTTGTTTGGCCAATCAGATACCTTTTTACCATTCCAAATGGTATTTCCATGCCTATAACACTATACTGCTTGTTTCATTTTTGACTCACAAAAATGTGTGTTGCAAGCAGAAATGATGTCAGTGTTTGTTTGGAACATAGAGAGAGATTAGAGATGGCCTCTCATGACAATAGTTGTACCTGATCCTGTTAACCCTTCACAATTTGTCCCTCCTGTTGTCTAGAGAGGTTCAAAGTCCAAAGTAATACAAAGCTGTTTATGAAAGAAAACAGCTTGAACAACAAAATACAGCAGTTCTTTACACCCCAACTGGTTAGTAAATAAAGCCTGAAACCCCCCAGTGAAGCTAATTCATGGTGTTACATACTCTGATTAACTTTTACTTAAAATATATCAAAGGCTTCTTCCATTTAGAAAATAGTCACTGAAGTTCAAACTAATTTTTTATCACAATAAGAAAAGCTGTTCCACAGCATGGCATTATCAGTATACTGTACATAGCTGCCAGAGCTATTTGAGATATTACATCTTATGTATAGCTGCTGATTATATGAGTCACACCAAAGGTAACCATGTACTTTCCTGAAACTATAATCTATCAGGCACTTTTATGAACAAAGATGCTTTATTAAGAAGAAATATTTCAGTGACAATCTGGAAAAAAGGAGGAAGGAACAAAAAAATGGCCAATTTAATGCTCAAAATGTCTATGGCATTTGTGATGTGCTGCAGCTGTAATAATACTTTTAGCAGAAGCTGTGACCTTAACATTGTTGTATATGTCTTCCCTCATGTGTATTGATGTTGCTTGTTGCATCCTGCATGAAAGCTCTTGGCTTCCTTTTTTTTTTTTAGCATGTAATGGTTAGCAAGGTTTTCTCGATCCCATCTCCTCCAAGGTAATTTCTTGTAAACATTAAATAATACTTCTGGATGAAATATGAAAAATAAACTACAATGTTTTTAAAGTTCATGGGGTTGTAAGATTTTTATTTTCTCAGCCTGTGAGGCTTAAAAGGTATGTTATTCAGGCCTTTTCAGATACCATAGGTATTGACAAATGTTCTAAACTTGGATGTGTGTTTACAATTGTCTGTACAGTGCAACTGCATCAATAGTCGATCAAGGTCTTTGTGGCAATAAAGCTATTCTTTATGCTCTAAGTATTTCTGGAGATTTGAGCAAAGAAATATCCAGTATGTGTAAACTTTAGGAACCTTGGAAAGCAGAACACATAGAAAACAACTTGAGTATATCCTTTACAGTTAACTGTGGAATCTCATTTTGAGATTAGTGCAGCCTAGTGCTTGTGTAATGCACAACCTTACCCTATTCCATTTGATTAATTATCATCAGTACAAGTTGTATAGAGAACTCTGTGAGTGATCTATAAAAACAGAGTAGGAAAAAAAGAGTAGATGTGGATGTGGAATCTAGAGCCAAAGTGATGGGTTAATGGTGTGATTAAGCACTCATTATCTTCAGTCCATTGGGCAGAGATTAACAAAGTGATTGATTTTGCTAAAAAAAACAAAAAAAAAACACTACTGACCAGGTAATTATTTTACCTGTAATCGAGAGAACTAGTTTTGAAAGTTCTTCTGACTTCAGTCCCAGTGTACTATAGCATAAAAATACAAAATTACAGATTTTTTTTTTTTACAAAGAACAACTTGTGGGAGTCTTTATGTTATTTTTTTTTTCCTGGAATAGTCTAAGATCTCAAGTTTGTGTCTTTATCTTAGTAATTGTCTGAGACTGGTTCTTTATTACCTCTTGCTGCTGTTGGGGGAGAAAATAACCATTAATTACAATTTCATTTTGTTCTTCCAGATGGATGTAGTCATAAAATTATTATTCCTATTATGTGGACTACTATTTGAAGCTTCTATTTTACAATCATGAACACATTTTTAGAGTGACCAAATTTGAGGTTAAGTTATGAGCTAAAACTACCTAGGTTGGTTAGCAAGGTAGATACCGAACTGATATCTACCTTGCTAATGGATAGATATCATCAGCATCCATAGACCATATAGGTGCACTGGACCAATACAGTGGTACCTCTACATTGATACTAACATAAAATAATATTAGAATTCACTTACTTAAAGAAGCTAGTCACAGTGTCGCTTGGACAGGCTGTCCAGGCTACAATTAATACAACAGGCTATATTATTGCCAAATAACTGTAATAAAAGGGGTATTCAAAAAGTATGATTTCATGGGGTGGGGGTGACTAACTAGATTTCAACCATCCACTTTATAATACTGTTACAAAAATAAGAACCAGAACCAAAACCAAAACCAGGGAGCCGAAAAGTCCAAAAAGCAGGGACAACAGTTCAGGTGGTCGACCTAGCCACTGGGCAAAGCAGAGGAGTAATTCTGGGGGTCGGTCTAGAGGTCAGGTAGAGTGGACAAAGAGTTCAGGGGGTCGACCCATATGAAGAACAGAGCTGAGGGACAGTTCAGGGGGTTGACCTGAAGGTGAAGCAGGTTGAAGGAATCCTTCTGGAGGTTGCCAAAGTGGCTAGCAGTGGAGGCAGAGCTCGTTAGGCGGTTGAGGAGGGTGTTGCTACTGACAACGACAAAGACCCTCCGGTGGATTGGCAGGACACCGACAATGGTGACGAAGGAGGCGGGGCCCCTCCGGAGGCCTGACAGCAGGCCAGCAGCGAAGACAGAGCCCCTCAGGAGGCCGGACAGGAGGCTAGCAGCAGAGACAGAGTTCCTCTGAAAGCTTGGCAGGTGGCCTGCGTCGGCAAATTGAAACGGGACCCCCCCGGAGGCTTGGCAGGCACAGGATACTCAGGATGCACAGGATACTGAGGATGCACAGGATAGTCAGTTGGCACAGGAACAGCAAGCAAAGTCTCTGGGCTAGCCTGCTCTGGGTGCTCTGGGCTAGCTGGCATAGGAACAGTTAACTGAGTGTCTTCGCTAGTCAGTTCAGGAACCGCAAATAAAGTCCTACATCACCTCTTACTGTGGGAGGCTGGCTGCTGCAGCGGCAAGGATTCAACCAGAGGAGTGACTGGTGCTGGGACCAGTGAGTGGGTGGCCAACGTAAAGCTGAGCCAACCCACCCTCATCACCGGATCCTCAGGCGGAGGAGAGGCAGCTGGTGAGCTGGGCTGCTTCAGCAACAAAGATGTGGAGCAGGAGACAGCGGGTGAGGCGAGAAACTGGGGTGCAGTGTCCTGAGTAGTTGTTGTGGGAGGATGGAGGGTTGAGATTACCGAGTCTTTAAGCCAGTTAGGCAAAAAGTCAATTAGCAAAAGTTTTTCTGTGGCTACTCTCCGTATCCTCCTAAATACAGCTTCAGTATATTCCGGGCCAAATACCAAAATAATACAGGAACACACTAAAACTTGACACAGAACTCAGGAGGAAAGCTGGAAAAAATAACATAAACAAATATACTAAATAAACCCTAACCAGAAAAGTAGTGTAAATAAATAGAAACTGAAACAAAGAACTAAAGGGCTAAATATACCAAGAAACATGACCATCAAATATAAATAATCAAACCAAGAACCAAGTAGAATATCAAAGAATTCAAAGTCCACAAAGCTCTAAACACTGGGTCAAAGACCCAGGACCATGACAGGTGCAATCAGGTAGGCTGTAGTATTGTCAGATTGTACATATAATTGGTATTTCAGGAGAAGCTCACTTGACAGCCTCTGCAAAGTGAAAGAAAACAGTGTCAGTGTATCATATGGTGGCTGTCAATAGTCTCACAGAGAGGAGTGAAAAGTGGACTTGTAACAAAGTTCTATTATAAATCTTTTTATCAAAACAATTGAATGACTTTCTGTGGTTTCTTCACGTAATATAGAGTAAGAGTAAGTCTATGTGAGATCTCTTAGCAGATGATAATTTACAATATGAAAATCAAAATAATTTTCAGTCTTGGGCATTTTTTACTATATGTGCAGTTAATATAGTCACTTCTACTAGGTACTCAGGTTTTACCTTTCAGTCTGTTTTACCTTTGGTCAGTATAACACTTACTGTAAGCGTTTAAAAAACCTGTACTTGAATAACAAGAATTTACTACCATGAGCTTACTCCTCCAGGCAACCAGAGTTGCAACCGTTTGGTAAATATTGGAAGGCTAGCCAGTGGTATCAGGATGGCTGTAAGTGTTGTCACCACTGTTATTTCTTTTACTTATTGTTTGACATATTTGTGTTGTGAACACCACTTCTTGTGTCTGTCCTCAGCCACCCTCTCTGAAGTGATAGTGATATCTACCAATCAACATCCATGGACCCGGGAGGCAGTGAAGCCAAAGCAATTGCAATCCAACCTTTTACCGAAATCTCTGTGTCAGTGAAAGACAAGACAGCAAATCACTGTGCTCTTCACAGTAAAGCTGCAAATGCAGCATTATCTACCCAAAAATATCAGGTAGCCTATATAAAAGAAACAGAAAATGTTGGTATAAAGTAGATACAGATAAAAAGCATGTACAAGTTTAATCATAAAAGAACAAGTGTTTGCTGCAATTATTGTTAGCTGTTCGGTATCAGCATATTGGCATTTATTGGTATCGACATTTATAATGGCTGATGAGTGAAAATTTAAAAAGTAAAGAAAAGATGGAAGAAACAACCTTCAACCATGTTATGAGTGTTGATGTTGCATAAGAACAGCATTTAAATTCCAACTTCCCTGTTGGCAACTCACATGTTTGGAATGCCACAACCAGGTGATCCAAGCAGAGTCTGGCAGAGCGTAAACAAGTAATCCATGAGTTGTGACAATAAAACACAACAAACAAGATTCTTTTTAAACTGCATTGTCATCTTTGTAAAAACTCATAAATAACTACACATAATAGATGTTAGGGAAACCTGTTTATGTTATGTGTGTCTGAAAGAAAAAGAAAAACTGGCCGATATGTCAGATTTTTAGGTCACCAAATACCGGTATCAGTCTTAAAATTTCTATGTCTTTCAGGCTCTATTAGCTACCAGTAAACTTTACTGGAAATTTTATAAACTGATACAGTCCACCCCTTTAGGATGTGGTTTATTCTGAATTGCAGCTTTCAGATTTAGGGGAGAAATGGAATGATTTTTTAATATTTTTACTTGCTGCCAACATGTTTCTTCATTAGAAAAAGCAGGTGCACACTGTGTTATTTAGAATTTACTTAACAAGACAAATAACTTCCCATGTTTCAGAAGAGTAGATCCTGTGAGGCAGAGGCCACTGTATATTTAGTGTACTAGTATACTGCAAATAATCTCCATTTTATCCTTACCTGAATGAACAACCTTTACTTTGTTGTGAGCATATTTAGGACCACATGATTTCCCTGCAGAATGTTTCCTGTAACCTCTGAATGTTCATTCAAGCTCCCATCTTGAAACTGTCCCATTTGCTGCATATTCCAAGAAATTCTCATATTACAATATAATGTCACTTTGTCAGATGCTACCTGCATCTCATAATTATGCACAAGTTGACCTTTGTAAGTGGACCTTGATGCACACAATATAACTGTCCTGTTTTACCTAGAAGTCCAGGATGGAGTATGGAGGAGTGACAGCGGTACAAGTTGCAGCATTTTCCACCAGGAGTCCATGATTCGTGTCTCCTTTGGACCTTTGTGTTTTGTATTTTGTTTCACTTTATTTTCACTCTGTAATTTGGTTTGTTGACATTCGGTGGTTAGGTTTAGGTGGGGCAGACTTGGGGTTGCTTAGAGAAATACAGATTGATTTGATTGGCAGAGAAGAGACAGTGCAAATTCAAACAAGAGCTCAATCAAAGGCAGCATTCAAAATTTGAGCACATACTAAATGAATGAAGTCTGTCTAGACATAGAGACATCTATCTTTTTGTAGGTCATTCTGTCCTTCATGGTGCTGCACTCAAATATGTCCAACAGCTTTCCTGACATTATCAGAAAATATCCCAACAAAAAGAACTGAAGAAATCAAATTTAACATTTTTTTTCTCAGTAACTGAAAATGATTATAATTATATTTAAGCTGTAATGTTTAAGGCCTTGACATGTAAGTAGTTACTCCTCAACACTGCTGCACACTGACTGCAACTGTACCAACTCCCATAGTTTTGTTTGCTAACCTTGCTCTTATCTGATTGTATTGAAGTGCCCAGTGCTACATTCTGAATACTTCTGCTCCTATAATTAGGCTCCTTTGGCTCAACCAGGTTCTTTAGATTCTTGATGGGAATCTGTCATATATTTATATTCAATTTTATTGTTCACACTCTGTCCCAGACTTTTGTACATTTCTCCAAGAACTTTAGTCCACAGTCATCAGGTTGTAACAAATAGCTGAACAAGCTAGGAAAGCAGTGTAGCCAAACTGTCTGAACATGCATAAGGACCCATGCCTTATAGAACTACTGTCTAAGAGAAGGAATGTTACCATTAATGAAACTATACTGACCATATTTTTCATAAGGAAGGGACACGCCATGTGGAAATGGCGTCGCTCAGTGATATGTTTACCTTCGGACACTGGAGCTCCATAAAGGTGCAGAACATCCAGAAAAAAATTTAAAGGAGACCTTTGCTGTGTCTCAAAAAGCATAATTACGTACATATACTTGATATGCTGAGTACAAAAGTACATTCACACTGACAAGAACACCTCAGTGATGTGCGAGTGCCTAGATTGTCTCCTTGTAACAGCCAAGCAGTCGAGCATGAAACACGAGTATGTACATATCTCACACTCAGTGGTCAGAGAGGGACCACAAAATAATTCCAAACCAAAAGGAGGATACACAGTCCATGCTAACAACAATGGCTAATGCTAACTTTGCCCTCTTGGCCACCTCACTCTTGAAACAGAGATTTTAATCTCAATGAATTGGTGATTCTAAATTGGCTGTATGTATGAATGTGAGCAAGAATGGCTGTCTGTCTCTATGTGTTAGCCCTACAACAGACTGGCGACCTGTCCAGGGTGTACCCTGCCCTTCACCCTATGACAGGTGGGATAGGCTCTCCCCACCCCCACCCC
The DNA here is from genome assembly GCA_015106735.1 of Paratilapia polleni. Taxonomy (NCBI): domain Eukaryota; kingdom Metazoa; phylum Chordata; class Actinopteri; order Cichliformes; family Cichlidae; genus Paratilapia; species Paratilapia polleni. The sequence goes on along the minus strand of VUQI01047735.1, from coordinate 8,087 downwards.
CACCCTTTGGATAAGCGGAAGAAAACGGATGGATAGATGGATGGATGGATAGAGGGAAGTAACTGGGTAATATACAAAGACACAAAGTAAAGGAGCAAATTAAGACATGTGTCATAATGACTTATTAACTCAAAATTATAAGATGCACATTACCTGACTAGGAGAAAAGATGCTGTAAGTACAGCTCTATGGCACAGAGGAATAAAGAAATCAAGCTTTGTATAGATTATACTTACTCAAAGGATAAATTCATGGTTGGTTTTCTTCTTTTTATGGGAATTGAAGGACAATAAGAGCCTTGTAGAAATGACCAAAGTCATGCTCAAATGATAATATTATACAGAGTATTCCTGTGATTTGCGTGTCCTCTCCAGTGTTTATCTCATTTTAGTTTACACAAAGTGCATAAACAAAAATCTATTTTCTGACAAGTAGAGTAGTTGAAAATATGATAATTGTCTTCAAAATTTGCAACAGATCATTTAAGGACTTTTCATGTTTTAAATACAGTCACAGATAATTGTGTATGACTGCAGGAAATGTGATTGTAAAATGTACAATGTTTTCTGCCTCCTTACTACCTTCCAAATCAAACCAGCACCCTTGAGGCAAGTGTTTTCTTCCTCAAGGGAAATAGGCAAACACATTCTCTTCTGTCTCATTTCTCTTTTGTTGCTGTGAAGTAATTGCTCCTTTTTAAAAGTTTTCAAGGTTGGAGAGAATAAAAGATTTACTTTCTGGGATTGTGGGAGAGGGGCTTACATGAATGCTGCATCACAGTTAAAAATCACCTGGAAGTCATCTTATTTTGTTTTCCATAACAAACAAGGAAGAACAGCATTTAAATTCACTGAACAACAGATGCACACAAACATACAAACACTCTGACATTACTGGACTCTTGCAATTATTTTACCCAGACTGTGTTATTGGGACAAAATTTGGTGAAATACTAATTTGGACTTGCAGTACAAAGAACAGATTGCAGCATTCATTTAATTTTGCAGTCACTGGAAAATAATCACCCAACCTGCCAACACAGATGAATGTCAAAATGAAATCAAATCATGCCTTCAGGAGTGCCTTCATGTTTCCTCTAAGGACTTACCATCGCTGTGTACTTTGCTGTCAGACTCTGGTTTAGTGTTATACAACCAGGCTACCCTAAATGTAAGAGTCTGCATTACTAGCATTAGTGGTCACTGACTGATGATTTCATCATCTAACTGAAAGAAGTAAAAAATAAACAAAAAACACACATCTGAAACTGCAGTTCTCATTATGTGAGAAGAGGTCATTTTAGGTATTCAGCTCATTACTAAAAGTGATGAGCTGCAACTTTGTTTATTTGTCTGTTGGTTGTTTTTTTTTTTCTAATGTATTAGGTGCGGTGTTGAGGTCGTTACTCAAAAAAGGTAATGTATCACTTAAAAGTAATGCAGTAATTTATGTAATTACTCTCCGGAGAAAGTTTTGAATTTGTTACACTACTCGTTACATTACTTTAGTATTACTCCATAACATGACCTGCACTGTCACATAATTACCAGTTAACAATATAAAGCTTTGGTTGACTCCTCATCACTACCTTTGTTACCTGTTGAAGATCAGGCTCTGGCTACTGGGCTAGGGTTGGCATACACTCACTCTGGCTCCTTTGCTAGCTTTGTGTTAGCGTGCATCTCTGTGCAGATGTTTGTAAAGAGCCAAAGTTGTGTTAGCAGTATAATGCAGTTGTTTCTGTCCTGGATGCAGTTTGCACTTTACCATCACGCTCTTGTCCTTTCGGGCAATAAGAATAAAAGTAATGCCTCCATTCCTCAAAAGCTGTAGACCGCTCCACCATTGTCCTTCTCCCAGCACACTTAAATTAGCTGACTGTGGCACAAGTGCGCGGGAAGAAAAGGGCATATTTGTTTGATTTTTTTTTTCCTTTCTATCTGCCTGTCTTACAGATAACTAAAGAACCTTTGTAATGCAAGTAATGATATAATTTTAACTGCAGTGTAATTACCCTTTCCGCTGTGCCTTTTTCTATATCTGTCGTGGCCTAGAA
>VUQI01047732.1:4854-19092 GCA_015106735.1 Paratilapia polleni | reverse complement strand
AAAACCAAGACAAAAGAGAAAAAAAAAAAATAAAAAAAAAAAAAAAAAAAAAAAAAGTTTTCTAAATTAGGGTTTCATTTGCTCATATAGAAATGATAATTTTCTTTATAAGTTAGAAATGTCATAAAATGCATTGATTTTTTTTAAATTAATGAGATAACACAGATTCAGTGCCTTTACTGTACTTGGACCAATCTTGCTTATGTGGGTAGTCAAGCCCCCCAAAAGACTCATCCTGAGCTATGAAATCTCTGACAGTAGGCAGATTTATCACATCATATTGAACTAAGAGGGGATATTTAGTTTGGTAATTAGTAGTCCTTTTCCCTTCACCTGTCTTTATATCTTAGGCGTAGATTAAGACACTGCAGGTGAGGGAAGGAAAGAGGCCCGTTAGCTGATTGGAAAGAAACATCTGCAGTAAGATCTGTCCCTTCTCCCTTTGGTGGTTGCAACATGTGGATGGCATCTGCTTGTGTTCTACCAGATGGCACACAGACATAAATGGAGTCCACCTGTATTAACTGGAACACTGTTAACAAGTGTCTGACATGCATGACCTGATGTATACAGCAGTAGCAGATGAATGAAGTAGCATATGAGTCCTGTGATCATACTGCTGGAGAAACAGCCAGGAGCAGCATGAGGAGTGCAGCCAACCAGCTGTAACAAGTTGCCAGCCTGAAGTAAATGCTCAGGTAGGCTTCATCAACCTGACAGGAGGAACTGATCAGAGAGAGACAAGCCTCATATCCAACAAACTATGCAGCAGCCAAGCAGCTTCAGCCATGGATGGCATTTATATAGAGCTACTGTTTAATCATTTCACACATTTTAGATGTCAGTGTGAATAAAATGATTTCACCTTTGTTTTCATGAGCTCTGGCATTCCAGAAGAATTTCTGGGCTCTGTGTGACTGCAAATTGCACTTTATTGCAACAGCTTGGTTGAGCAACATGTCTTTTTCTGAGTGGCAGTTGATGAGATCTTCACTGGCTTTATTACAAAGCAAAGTCTGACACTACGCACCCTGATATCAAGTGCGAGATGAACCCGTGATAACAGTACATGTTATGAAGAAGGCTTTTACGTAACACAAACGGCTGTTTTAGACTTTTCAAAATTATTATCTCCCTCACAATTGATTCCAGTAAACTGGCCATAAAAATCTTATCAAGCCTCTTCCTATTGCATTATGTGGCACATCCTTGCAATGTTGAGCCTAGGAAGGGAAAACTACTATGTTTAGTTGGAAATAAAACTCTATGTGAGCTTTGATATTAAAAGTGGCGTCACCTTATCGGAAACTAATGAGACACTTATGGGAAAGTCAGGAGGTTAAAGGGACTACAGCTGAAAGAAACTCTAGGCTCTTAAAAGCTGAAGTGTCTTATATGCTTTAGTTTAATCTAAAAAACTGCATATACAGATGTGTGGGATTATTTTTGCATGGGCTGAAAAGCAGTCAGAGCCCTCCACTGGTTCTTTGTTTGGGGATTTGGTGGGGGTCACCTAACAATTAAAAGGGCAGGAAGAGAAACACAATCTGGTCTACAAAGGTATATCTCTTCCTTTTATCTTGTGAAATGTAAATATCCACTAAAATATGAATCTGAGTGGGGGGAAAAAAGTCACTTATTGTCTGAACTACTCACAGCACATGCCCACACACTAAGGCCACAACCTGAGAGGAACTCTCACAAGAGATTGCTTGCTTTTGAAAGGGTCAGACACTAAAAAGACAGGGAACCACTGGCTTGCACAATATTACTTTAAGCAAAGGCACTCAGCAACATAATGATGATTTCCACCGGTGTACAACCCACAGAAAGTCCCCATTAGCTGCTTTTTAATATAAATCTCTGAGCAGAGCTAATCAGGCACAGTCTTTCTTTCATCTCTTCCACTTTATGGTTGGTGAACTTTCACCCATATGAGGAACTATGACTTGTTACTTAGCAAACTTGCAAGCAAAAGGCCTCTTTGAAAAGGTTCCCTCTTCTGTGTCTTACATTCTTGTCAGAGGGAGCTCCCTTTGTCAAGAAAAGCTGTTTACGCAGCTTTCAAAGGTAAGTAACGCTAAACGCTAACGCTAGACTGGGGAGCCAACATTAGTTAAGAATATCAAACGTTCTTTAAAACGTACTTTAAAAACGAAACAGACCAGTCAAATCAGCCACTGACCTCACTTGTAGCCTGCTGGTCCTCTGTCCTGCCGTGACCTGCTGTGTTAATGCTGGTCAATGAACTGGTCCACCCTCCAAGAAACCCTTTATGCAAGCCTGTTGCGCTGCACTGCAATACAGGAAGAAAGGCGGAGTGTGGGATTGTCTTATAAACTTTCAACCAATTAAATTACAGCACGGAAGAGAAAGTCACTGCAGGCTGTCATAGATGTGTGATGTGTGGGAGCTGCTTCAAATGTGAATCAAGTCACATTAGGATCCATGTCCATATTTAATCACAAATCTGTCCTTTTATTACTCAGCTGATGTTTGCATGAACTTTTTGCACGATTTCTCCCTATTTTGCCTGTTGTAGCAAACTCAGTGACTGTAGAAAACAGTCACTAGTTTTATTCGGTCAGTCATTGTAATAAATTCATTTACTGTGTAATGTATTCATAGACTACATATAAAGATGGGTGAGTTTTATTTGTCATCTGAATAGATCCTGCTCTATAATTCTCTGCATTTCAGAGTGCAAGTTGTGAAATATATTCAATTTCAATTCAATTCAGTTTTATTTATATAGTGCCAAATCACAAAAACAGTCGCCTCAAGGTGCTTTATATTTTAGGGTAAAGACCCTACAATATTAGACAGAAAACCCCAACAGTCAGATGACCCACTATGAGCAAGCACTTGGCAACAGTAGGAAGGAAAAACTCCCTTTTAACAGGAAGAAACCTCTGGCAGAACCAGGCTCAGGGAGTGGCAGCCATCTGCCGTGACCAGTTGGGGATGAGGGGAAACAGAAGAGAGCAGAGGGAGACAGGAAGAGCAGAGGGAGACAGGAAATGTGAAATATATGTGGGCTGTCTTGGATGAGCTTAAGAACGATAGATCGAGAAAGATCGACCTGAAGATTTTCAATGATTTAAAAAGTCAGGGGCTCTTTAAAGTCTTCACCTTTAGTGTGTTTCCTAAGGAAGTTTATGGTGGACTTGGGAAGATAACTTTTTCTCAGTTTAATTTTCTTGACTGTCTGCTTGAGATTTATATTTGGAAATTGCTGATATTTAGTGAAATTGATTCTTTCCCCTCTCAAATGTTTCCTGTGCCACTGGCTGCCCTATTAATCTCAAAGCAGAATGCATCCACCCGCATGTCAATCAGTTAGTAAGGTGTTCTTTTCATCAGACGCACATTTGGTGTGGCCAAAGAGCTCAACTTAAACGTCATCTGTTCATGTCACTTGGTTCCAAAGGTTTATTGAGATATTGTTTGCAAACTTGAGACACTGACCTTTATGACGAAGTCTCTATCAAGGTTTTCTTCTGATGAGTGTTCCATGTAGACCCTATTTAAACATTAACACTACCCAGTGGAATGATGGATTGCTGCTCCTGTGTCAGCTAAACCTTCCTGCAGCTCCTTTACATTCATATGGTGTTCCTAATAACAGAGCAAACTCCCTCCCCTTATGAAGGTCACCAGATGTGGCTGAAAGCTCTCGAAAACTTTCACAATGCATCGTTTTTGTCAGCAACTTTAGCTCACTTGTTTAGCATTCATGATGTTCGTGTAAACCAATACTGTGTGATTTACATACTATACAACAGTGTTGCAACTGTATGAAGTATGCCTTAGTGTTTTTAGGTGAATATCAAGCACAAAATATTTATATATATTAACGCGCTTTTTTTAAAAATTCATAAAACCTTCCTCTTCATTGTGACAGTGTGCAAACCCAGTCGACTGATGGTCACAAGATGGGGAGTTATGGAATAAGAAAGTTCCAGTGTAATGTCAAACTCTTACTGATCTGATGTTTAAAACTCACCTGATTGATGACCCATATATTCATATAAAAGGTTAATAAATATAAATAGATTTATGCATGTATGTAATTGTATCATCATTAATGCTATATTCATTTTGTTTTTGATGATTTAGTAACTTTTTATGCACTAGTTATAGTGCATAGTAGCTGTGCATTGTAGTTGTTAACACTTAGATATGTTCTTATAATTGCTACACACTCACTGGCTTCTTTGTTAGGTGCACCTGTTCAAATGCTCTTTAAAACAAATATCTAATCAGACAATCACATCGCAGCAACTCAATGAATTTAGGCATATAGACATGGTCAAGACAACCTGCTGAAGTTCAAACCAAGCATCAGAATGGGGAAGAAAGGTGATTTAAGTGACTTTGAACATGGCATGGTTGTTGGTGCCAGATGGGCTGGTCTGAGTATTTCAGAAACTGCTGATCTACTGGGACTTTCCCACACAACTATATCTAGAGTTTACAGAGAATGGTCCAAAAAACAGAAAATATCCAGTGAGGGGCAGTTTTCTGGATGAAAATGCCTTGTTGATAATAGAGGTTTGAGGAGAATGTTCAGACTGCTTTGAGCTGATAGGAAGGCAACAGTAACTCAAATAACCACTTGTTACAACCAAAGTATGCAGAAGAGCATCTCTGTACGCACAACTCATTGAATCTTGAAGCAGATGGGCTACAGCAGCAGGAGTATTGAGTATTGTTGCTGACCATGTCCTTCCCTTTATGACCACAGTGTACCTATCTTCTGATGGTTGCTTCCAGTAGGATAACGCACCATGCCACAAAGTTCGTATATCTCAAACTGGTTTCTTGAACATGGCAATGAGTTCACTGTACTCAAATTTCCTCCACAGTCACCAGATCTCAATCCAATAGAGCACCTTTGGGATGTGGTGGAACAGGAGATTCACATCATGGATGTGCAGCTGACAAATCTGCAACAACTGTGGGATACTATCATGTGAATATGGACCAGAATCTCTGAGGAATGTTTCCAGCACCTTGTTGAATCTATGGCATGAAGAATTTAGGTGCAACCCAGTACGAGCAAGGTGTACCTATTAAAGTGTCCGGTGAGTGCATATTGTAATGTGTTACATGTAATTATTTATAAGTGAATACTTGTAATTTCTTCTTTTTGTTTTTTATTATTAATGTGAGAAAAAGTGACATTATTTACATAGAACAATTACAATTAGCATATATTGTACAGGTGTACTGGTGATATAGTGGTGGTGACATAGGGATAATGAGATTAAGGAGGCAAATAAATAAGAAGAAGACAAGTAAATAAAGATAATAAGGTAGTCATGCTATTGGGGAGAAAAAAAAAGCTACAAGAAAAGAAAGAAAAAGAAATGTAATGAAAATGATCCTAATAAGAGATAAGACAAGGAGGGTAGTTATACACCCCCAGCAAGCAAAGCCACAGCAGGAGCAGGTCACCAACAGAAAGACTGCTGTGGAGTCCAGGGTATGCTTAGCACCTCCAACTCATCAGATGCCCCTGTCCCAGGCAGAGTGTACCAACTACACACCATACTTACCCTATTCTTGTATATCTTTTTCCATTCTTTTCTTAATTTATCCCCTTTTTGTGGGGTATGTGTTTATATCATATGTTAATGTCACTAGTGTAATGCATTGAAAGAGGCAAGAGGTGTGATATGTGATGTCTGATGTCAGTGTGGCCTCTCCCTGCCACAGCCATTTGACTGAGCTGTGCTGAAAGTCAGGGAACATGTTTTATGCAGTTGGTGCAGTAAACCCTGAGAGGGCAGTCTTTACCCATGAAGTCAACTATTTCTGTGGCCTCACCCACACAGAGTTAGACTCTTCACATTTACATCCTTAAGATCTTTTTCTGCAGATGCACCACAAATCCAGAGCAGAGGGTCTATTTTGCATTAAAAATTAAACAATAAAATATTTAAATATCTGCTGGGAAAATGGGAATGTGGATAGCACATTTAAAGAACTTACTGAAGGACTGTGAAGTGATTTTTGCATAACCTTTGTACTTAAGAGTGGTATTCAGACAATACCGTGTGCTTTATCGCAGTAAATCCAGTACTGTGACTTCCTCTCCTGGATGCTGTGTATCATCATAACAAGAACTCTATTAACTTGCCCTTTTCATTTAGAGAGGATTTTCATTATTCAGGCCATTACAGTTTTCATTATGGCTCTCTCTGTATTTTCCCAAATGGCTTCAGTAGGCTCCAGAGAAAGGAAACTGATTACCTCTAATGTTCACATCAGATATTCATTGAACAGGACCTGTTGTAACTATGTTTTGGCCTGGTTCATTATCCAGTGGTAACAGTTCAGGTTGTGACACCATACTACCAGATAGGTCAAAGTCCCAAAAGACAGAAAGAGGTGAGAAACATGGCCTTGTTGTGTTGACCATAGTTGTTTCACTCCTTTCCTTCTTATTGTTTGATGTATTTGTGAGTGGCCAAGCTATTTCAACCTTTGCATTATGTACATTTAAATATATCACATAGACATCCATGCACACACCGCTACCACCACACTCCCCTGCAGGAGAGTTAGCAATGTTAGCCCAGAAGGCTCTCATCTGTTCCTGCTTAACTCTTGACTCTGCTTCACTGGATCAGTTGATTGAGGCCAGAATTATTCTGGAAATTGAGTAATTGAAGATTAGTAGATAACAGGAAAATCACTCATCCTTCAGAGTAATATGATCACTCCACTGTCCCGTCTTGCTCTCCCCTCCATTTCTTTTTCCTGAAGACATACCTTTCAAGATTAAAGCAATAAATTGGCAATCTGACCAAATTTTTCATGGATGTGAGAGTAGAACCTGAAAACTTTATATAGATTCATCTTCAGCCATCTGTTTTTAGTCAGAGTAAATAGAAATGCCTACTTGGCCATTCATTTGGCCTCACATGGGCAATAAATAAATAAATAAATAAAACCAATAAATAGTGCAAAAATAAATGCAATGCCCAGTATTGCTTATACAATGCAATGCAGTATCATACCATATAGATTTGCATCAAATACCCATTGAGACATCTGAGTGAAACCCACAACATATTCAGCAATTTTGATAAGGGAACAACCATAAATGCTTCAAGGTGTTCAATCCCTGTTGCCTTTTGGCTCAGAGCATTTGGTTGGATAATTAATTTTTTCAGCAAGATATCCATCACCATCAAAAACACTTCATGCAATAATGTGGTATGCAGTGTAAGGAGCAGTACACTTATACTGTAATGAAATTCCTTTCCACTGTTTCATGTTTACCATTAATCCACAAGTCTCAGGTGTACCGGGAGTAGATCACAACACAAACATTTCTTCCCTCCTGCTTCACCTTCTGCTTCTCATTGTCAACAGCGCTGAAACTGTAGAAATTATCCATCCATCCATTAATAGCTGACCAGCTCTGCTTGGTTTCATCTGCACCACGCAATTGATGGGAATCTTATTTCCAACATCCTGCAACAAATTTCCGGAGGCTTGAAACAAAAGGTATCAGTAACATGCAACACAGCGACAAATCATCTGCAGGTGGAAAGCTGATATGGACCTTTGCCCTTACTACATTCTTCCCAATAGCATATTAATAAGGCATAACCAAGGCAAGGGTAATGCATCTGTTGTGTGTGAGAACTTCTCATTGTTAAAATAATATAGAGACAGGAAGCTGACCTTGAGCCACATTCAGGTGAGTGCAATACTTATTATTACCACACATTCGAACAGGATGTAACTTATTGATCAGAGTATTATGACCTACTCTATATAAAGCACTATGTACTTTTTTGGTTTCTTTCTCAATGTTAGATTACAAGGTTGATAGGGGAACTTTTTTTTTCACTATTGCAAAATCAACAGCAATTAGCATATTTTAGCTTAGCAATAAAGACAAGGTTAAACAGCTAGCTTGGGTCTGTCAACTTCAACAAATTCCTCCTATAAGCCCCTCTAAATCTTACTTATTAACATATTACTGTATAACTTGTTTAACAACTACAAGAACAACAACTATTTTTTGTGATTTTCTGGCCAAATGAAAAGGCTGGAGGAGGCATCAGGAAGCTAGCCTTCTGGCCCTGACTAAGAACTTGTAATCTAAGCACCTGAAAAGCTAACTGTCATTTTAATACTTTGGATACTTGCAATAACAGAGTGAAGTGACAGAAAGGTGTATTTCCCAGGTGCAGTGACTGGGGTGAGTCCATAGACTGTATATGAAAGATGGATGTAGCTACCATGACATCACTCAATGGTTTTGGACTTTGGTGTTTTGGCTACTGCCATGTTAGTTTTCTGGGGGGGCAGAAGTGACCAATTTTGGATGAGAGGGTGAAGTTATCAGCTGACATCAACACACCTGGTTGGCATCCATTCATTCATATACTGTAAGGATTCAAAGCACATACACGCATATCTGCTAATTAGTGCTCAGTAACAGACTAATAAGATAGTGGAATCACATAACAACGTAGAGCAGACCAGCATCAAGATGTTTTTTCCAACTGTAAAATTTTTTTCAGTTAATAATTATCTACTGATTTCTTTTAGTCTGATAGTATTAGACATTTTCTTTACAATAATTGCTTTCTAGCTTGAGTTTTATAACATTGTTTTATCTGTTCTGAATATTACAAGAAGGTGGAAGCTCAAAATGAAAACTCACAGAGGTCATTAACTTTGTGCATTAAACCTTTTGCAAGACTAACGTCCTTTAATCTTCTGAGTAAAATTGCCCAGTGAGGACAACTTAACTGGCTACAGACGTTTTATGACTGTTGTGCCTTCAGCTTAAAGAATATTGGAAAAGTGATTTGTAGGAATCCTCTAGCAGACCTTAAAAAAACATAATCTAAAAGATTTGTAGCCAAAAAAAAGAGCTATATCTTGCCATGGCCAACAGGTAGTCTCAGCTGTGATTTCACTGAGATTGCACAATTTCCTCACACTGTGTTTTATGACTGTTGCACTTTGAATACCTATGGCTGTCTCTCTGGGTCTCCCCTGTTTATTTTGGAGAGCTTATTTCACCCCAGAGCCCTGACAGCGGGTCAGCTGCCACAGCAGAGGTGGAGAGGAAACATGGAAAGAGCTGTCTGGCCCTGAAATATTTATGGTTCTTTAGTGTTGTGATTGTATGAGTTTTGACAAGGATGGCACATTACTGTGACCCTTTCCCAAACAAAAGGCCCGATGTGTTGCTATCTGTTGTAACTTGGGGAGGTGAGGCAAAGTGCATGATTCCACAATACACTGACTCTCCAAGCTTTGCTTTTTTCCTCTGTGAAAATAAAAGACACATCAGTATGTTTCAGTATTGATCACGTTCTTTTTCTGTAATTTTTTTTTGTTTTGTTTTCTTTATCCTTTCCACTGTTTTCTACAATAATATTTTCTTCAAACCTCTTTGCAGCAAAAAATGTACCTTTATTCTCTCTTCTCTATGCCTATATATACCTTCTCATTTCCTCTGCCTTGTCATTCATTCCCCTATTTTATCATTCAGACTGACAGAATGATGGCTGCCTCTGCAGTACCTCACTCACCTAGACTGGTCCCATCTAATTTACACCAAGACGATTAAGTTTATTAACACTAGTCTATATTACTACATATTAAAAACAAATATATATACTATTAAAAACTTATTTGTGATCAATACCATTACAATTATTCTTACACTCACTAAAGACCTGGCAAATGCAATAAAATGGATAAATATGAGTTAATATAAAATGGTTGTTTGTTTTGCATAGATTCATAAACTGAGCAAACAAAAGAAGACTTATTGTTGCTTTCAACAAAGGCTTTTTGTTCTAACCCTTTTGCTTCGCTGTTTATATATCATGCTGAGAAGAGGAGAAATTCAAAACTAAACTTATTGTGTTGATGTTTTATATGAATATAGATAGAGCAGATTCTCACACCATGAATATTAGTATCAAGGTCATTTTCTGTATTCTATTCAGTGCAGACACCACAATAAATGCTACAGTATTATAAAATGGAACAAAAAGATTTGCATTTGTATTTGGTGAAATATCCAGAACTTCAAGTGTGACTTGTCAGCATCACACAAATTTGACTTAAGCTGTCATTTGTTGTATGCTAAGTAACAGTCATGTACCAATAGCCCTCAGTTGCACTGTCAGTTAACATCTTAAACTTCAGCTATTACTCAAACAGGTCAAATATTGCAATTTGCACTACAAGGTGAGTCTAACTGATTTGTTTAGTGCTTTAAATGTTTCATAGGTTTTCTTATTAGTAATGCATTTCTCAGGATCTTGCACATGGAAGTGCAAAACCACTAAATTAACTGTCCAGACGTGATTCAGCTGAGTAGTCAGAATGAATATTGTAAAGTTACTGGGTCTGATCACATGAGCCCTGCATGCAGTCTATGTGCCTTGGTTCCCAGCTGGGTGAACCATGTGATTACTTTGGTAAGACAGAAAATGGTCACCCTGGAGAATGAGGCTTCTTTATTTTGCATTCATATTTCTGCTGAAAAACAATTTAGCAGTCAAAAACTCTTGCTGTGAAGAGTTCATCTAACTCTGGCATCAGCATATCCCCTCTTAGCTGCTTCCAACACACACATACAAACACCCAAGGGGGGACTGTGCTGCCCTTCCCCTTTTCCCCATGTTGAAAGATTAAAAAGTGCACTCCCCATCAAAGGCTGTATTTTTTCTTCTTTTTTTGCAAAGCTTTCTGGCTTTCTCATGGCAGCTCTTCTTCTTTTTATCATGCTCAGGTCTACTGCCTGCCTGCTCTGACACACCAAGTGGGATGAAAGGAAAAGGATGAACAAAACGAATATTTCTTTATTTATTTATTGTCGGCACACAACTTTGACAGGAGATGAAACGCTATAAGTTCTTTTGTTGAACATGGCTCAAAGTTTCTGTGTCCTGAATCATTTCTATGCAAAGTAGCTGGAAACAGAATAATAATGCTAATCTGGGGATTAAAAAAAAACTTTTGGAGAGCTTTTTAATATTAGAGCAGTAGAACACTACTGTCAGCTGTAGCCTACAGTTGCAAGAAGAAGTTTGTTAACGAGAATTTTCTGTATTAATATGACATAAAACATAATCAGATTTTCACACAGGTCCTAAAGGTAGATAAGGAAAAGCTATATGGCTAAAGGATCCGATGTTACATATCTGCAAGGGGCAAAAGTATGTGAACCTGTAGGATTAGCAGGTAATTTGAACAAGAAAATTGGAGTCAGATGTTTTCAATCCATTGGATTATAATTAAGCATAAGCAGGTCCCCTTTTTTATTTTGAAATCTGGGATTTATCAGAGTCTGATCCCCGAGAACTCTGTTTGGGGAAGCATATCTCAAAACATAAACTTTTCCTTGTAACTATAGCTGCAGTCCATACAAAGAGAGTCATTATGGAAATCCTTCTTAACCCCTGCATTTTTATTAGTAACACTGTAACACCGGATTTATATATGTATATTATTTTTGGACAGTAGTGTAATATTAGTAGCAGACATAATCACTTAAAGGGTTTCTTTGGCCACATTTCCAATGTAAGTCCAATATTCAACTCTGTTTTCGGTCTCCACCATCTCCTGAGGAACATATCTGTTTTTAAAAAGACTGCCTACTGTGAACAAAAACAACCTTAACAAAACAGAGCCAAAGAAAATATGCTAGAAAGCTCTGTGCAGCTAAATGGAAAATCAAAAGTCAGATAAGTTTTGTGGGCTTCTCACTAGAGTGGCTGTTAAAGCAATCATGTGAATCATTGCAATAGACTGCGTATAAAAGATGGACGTAACCACTGTGATGCCATCCATTGGTTAGTGAAGTCCTGCTGTGAAGCCTCAAGCTTTTTGAAACCAGACATCACTGGTGCAGGAGGAGATCTGACTGTGAAGCAAAAGGGGCTCATGAGTATACTCTGCTTTATCCTTCTGACTCTCGTGGGGACCATAATTTACAAAAATAACTTCACGTTGTATTCATTATGACTTGGGCCCACGTACTCACAGGGAAAGTGTTTACTTACAGTACTGTGCAAAAGTCTTGAGCAACCCCTCATTTCTCTCAAGCCAAAGGTGGCAGTAATGAATGTGGACTCTTAAGCAAGACCTAAGAAACTGACAGCTTGCAGTTAAACAGGTTTATTTACAGAAAACTTCAATTAATCAACAGGACTTTGCAAACGGGAAGTCACTAGGCTTTTCAGGGCTCAACACAGGTGGGCATTCTGTTGGAGAGAAAGAGAAGATGATCAGTCCTTGTGTCAAAGCAGAGTGGAGAGTTCCAGTTAATGTCTTGATTGTGTTTTTAGTCCTTACTTGTTTTGTCCGGAGGTACGACTGCGGGGAGGGAATGGCCGAGCAGAGTTCCACAGACAGTCACAGGTGGTGGAGGGTGGACAGGCAGGTGAGTGTGGCTGGAAAGTTAGTTTCCTTTCCTTCCTGAGAATGCACAGACCAGCTAGGAGAACTCAGGTAAGTCTTCTTCAGGGAAGGAGAGTCTTCAAAGACACAGAGAGGTGGAAACGTTAGCAAAAGGAATTCACAAAGAGGCACAGGGAGCATGAGAGAGCCTGATTATACAACTAACTAAAGAAACGGGAACAAATTATGTGATTTTGCAACAGGCCGCTAATAACAAAGTGCCTAAAGATAGAATTTAAAATTGGTTAATTTGCTAAGTTGACTTTTATGTGTAGACACAAAACTAGTAAGGTACAAACTGAAAATAATTGAAAAAGCTTTCTAAAGAAAAACTTAGAAAGACCTTTAGAAAGCCTGAAGAATTATTGCTCAACACCACTTTAAAATATTACAAGAAAAACTGACTTCTTAGAAGCCAAATATATAGAAATGAGGGATAGCTCAAGACTTTTACACAGTACTGTAGGTCACAGTGCAAAGGAGCTGAGGGCCATTTTAATAAATTTAAATAAACTTCTATACAAGTAAGTCTTTCTACAACTAGAGGAGTTGCTCCCTGCTGGACATTAAAAATAATGCAGATTTAAGGCACTTCCACATTGTCTTCACTTTTCATACCCAGAAGCTACGTCCATCTTCTACATACAGTCTATGATTGCTACTTTTATAAAACTTGAGGCTTAAAGAAAAGTTCTGCAAAGTGCAGTGAGTTAAAAATAGAGTAATTCCTTCTTAAATGAAGGGGTGAAAATAGTCATAGAAAAAACATGTAAAAAAAAAATTGCCAAGTTAAAATACAACTAGGTTTTATTTTCTCTTAAAAAAACTGCATCCCTGCTCAGTTTAATACTCTCTGGGTTTTGCTGATACCAGGTAGCTAATGGAATTTAATATAAGCAAACGTTAGATGAATATTGCTGCATTAATGGATGTTACTCAGACTTTTTATTGACTTGATGACTCTTCTCTTCTTGTTCTAATATTCATTAAATCTGCCATTATGCATAATGGTAGATTTGTGGCTACAGTGGCACACATGCATATCCACACATATACAACATGCACTCTCAGGAGTGTACACAAGGACACAGGCATTTTAAATCCTTCTGAACAGGGGATTTTTCCCTGCATTTTACATTGTGAACTAATTTGCCCACTCAGCTCAGGCACTCAAATTGCTGCATTGCCCGCATGTTATATGAAAAGACAGAACAATCCTTGATTCAGGTTCTTATAGACACATGAGACATGCTAGCTTGCAAAAGAGAGCATGGAGGAAAGAATTCAAGAGAGTGAGGAGAACTCATCATTATTCCACTGTTGGAAACTATGTCTGCCTGAGTAATGATGCTGCTGTCGAAGAGGTGTCCTCTGTTGTAACTACAGTCAACCTGTACAAAGACTTTCTGCAGGTCTCTCTATGGAGAACAGAAACTTTCTTTTAAGTTTTAATTGTGGGAGTTACAAAGTCACAGACAGCATGTGATGATAAGGTAAGCAGGATAAATAATGTTAATAAGTATTACAGTGCTGGGTCAGGCAAATGTTGGCTGTGCAAATGAAGATAAGAAAAAAACAAAATACCAAACAACAAGCAAAGCAATGTCCTACAATAATATGAAAGTCACAGAACATAAGTGGATTTAGAAAAAGGATAAATTAGTGTAACAACAGCTATAATTTATCAAGAGAAAACTTTCCACCACTCCAAATTACTACTACCATTAAAAAGTTAGCATTGCTTTTACAAAGAACCTTAAGTAACAACATCTTTAACAGAGA
>VUQI01047729.1:21749-35304 GCA_015106735.1 Paratilapia polleni | reverse complement strand
TTCTCCTTCAGGATTTTCTGGTAGAGAGCAGAATTCACGGTTCCATCAATTACAGCAAGTCGTCCACGTGCTGAAGCAGCAAAGCCGCTCCAGACCATCACACTACCACCACCACGTTTGACTGTTGGTATGATGCTCTTTTTATGAAATGCTGTGTTAGTTTTACATCAGATGTAACAGGACACAACCTTCCAAAAAGTTCAACTTTTGTCTCATCAGTCCACAGAATATTTTCCCAGAAGTCTTGGGGAATCATCAAGATGGTTTTTGGCAAACGTGAGACGAGCCTTTGTGTTCTTTTTGGTCAGCAGTGGTTTTCTCCTTGGAACTCTCCCATGGATGCCATTTTTGCCCAGTCTCTTTCTTATTGTTGAATCATGAACACTGACCTTAACTGAGGCAAGTGAGGCCTGCAGTTCTTTAGATGTTGATCTGGGTTCTTTTGTGACCTCCTGGATGAGTTGTCGATGCGCTCTTGAAGTAATTTTGGTAGGCCGGCCACTCCTGGGAAGGCTCACCACTGTTCCAAGTTTTCTCCATGTGTGGATAATGACTCTCACCGTGGTTTGTGATTGTTAAAGAAAGGGGTTCATTTGTTTTGACCTTTTTAGTCAAAGAAAGATTATTTGGGGTGAAAGAAAGTGAAAGGACAGTGGAGTCACAAACTCTGAGTTGCAGTGTTGCATGCCTCCACATCAGCAGGAAGCGGTGGTCTGTGTGATAGAGGTGTGACTTAGGCCCCTTAGGCCACCAGTGAACCAGTCACTATATTGGCAGCCAAGTAGCATGGAGATCACAACGCTTTGTGCTGTTGTTGGTGAGTACTGTAGATAAATGAGTAATGTGTAACCTGAAATCCAATTTAGTCACTGCCTAATCTATCTAATTTGTGCTTCAGGTCATAAAATCAAACAATTAACAACAATTAAGAATGTAGCCTGGTCTGTGATGAGGAAGTGGTTTATTTTACAGTTCATTTCTGCATCCTGGCTAAAACAAGGTCTGCTGTACTGCAGATAATAAAATATGCTGTATACGAACGCTGAAACGGTTAACTGATAGGAGTTAGCATGAGATGAATCAGAAAATATTTGATAATTATAGTTATCTGTCAAAGTCACATTTCTGGTTTTTAATGTTTTCATTGGTAGGGTTTTTGTTTAAGAGTTTTTCTGGAATGTTTTGAGAAAACTCAAGACATACTCAGCTTTTCTTCTGGGTTTTTTTTAAGTCCTAATGGTTAGATTACATCTCTATCTTTTGTTTTGAGTTAACGCTGTTAAATTATGTTTCTTGGCTCTTTAATTTCACCTTCATAGATACTCATTAAGGAGCATTACTGGCTAATATGCCTATATGCAGTCAAACTGTAGCAGGTGGAATTAATTTCAATTATTGTTCAAAATCATCAACACTTGTATGACAGATTCCTGGGTTGCTTATACTATCAAAAAAAAGTCAAAATATCCTGTTGTTCTCAGTGCTGATATGTTTAAAACAAATAAAAAAGAATCTCTGCCTTCCACCATTTCTCTCTGTTGTACAGCTTCCATGAGATTCATTCCCAGCAGATCCCAGTTCTTCCAGTATGAGTCTGTCTCCATGAGCTGTGGGCAGCAGGAAAAGTCTTCCAAGTGGCGTGTTAAGAGGAACACATCCACACACATAAATGTTACATGTCCCTCATTATGGAATGGAATAAATGAATCGTATTGCTTCATCAGTGACCTTTACCCATCAGACAGTGGAGTTTACTGGTGTGAGTCTGGAGTAGGAGAGTGTTTCGATGCCAGCAGCATCACAGTGACCGGTGGGTTTAAACAAACTACAAGCTGCAGGCTTTTTTCTCTTTCTTTCTTTCTTTTTTGACATTTGTTTAAAATTGCAATTGTCTCCTTTCTCTAGCAAACATAATAATGTCAGGGGACTTAAACTCTGATATGCTAATATAACCTACTCACTCGGAGGAAAATGATTTAGCTGAATTATATCATATTTCAGATCATTTTCAAAGGAATCTAAATGGATCTAAATGATAAGCCTTGCTCTTTGCTTCATTTAAAGCTGACAGAACTGATAGAGTCGAGTATACTATGCTGATTTACTCATACTGCGCTTTCACATATTGGCCTTTCAGCTGGTTCTGTGATCCTGGAGAGTCCCGTTCATCCTGTGATGGAGGGAGAAGATGTAAATCTACGTTGTAGACACACAATAACTTCCTCTGTTAATCTCATCACTGAGTTTTTTGAGTTTTACAAAAATGAACTTCTCATTGAGAGCAGCTCTACAGGAAACATGACTATCAACAGTGTTTCTAAATCTGATGAGGGACTCTACAAGTGTAGCATCCCTGGAGTTGGAGAATCACCTCACAGCTTGCTGACTGTCAGAGGTGAGAGGACATTATTATTATTATTATTACAATTATTATTATTATTTCATTACAGTGGAACTTTAGTCTCATTTTAGTCTCATTTACTCTGCACCTGATTAGGAGCAAGTGTATATGCATTCAATTGTGAAATTAGCCATGTATGTGCATGCACCAGTGTAATGCATGATCAGCATGAATCCAAGAAATCCAGCTGCCTTACATCAATGGTGTAAACTGCTCCCGGTAGTGTAATAAGGGGGTGGTCATGGTCACGGTTCGAAAGTTTTGTTGCTAACTAATGACATAATTGTTAGCTACTTCCAGTAAAGTTAAAGTCATCTCAACGTTTACTTATACTCGCTATTTCAATCACATACATGCAATCTGACAAGTAATGACTTGAAGTGCTACAAGTACCTGGAAGGTGTACTCGTACCAGCTAAAAGGTCGACTGAGAAACAGTACACATCTTGCTGTCAGTATTCACCATCTTGGCTACAGAGAGGACGGCAGAGGAGGGGTGGAGTACCAGCCAATTTTCAGGCAGTCGGAGACGGATGGTGATGCTAATGCAAGTTATCCAGCTAACAAGTGCAGATTTTTGTCAATTATTGACATTACATGTGTTGTGGCATTGTTTGGTAATGGTTATGCACGTTAATTTGTAAGTGAAGCAAAATTCAAACTACGTGTGTGGACAGAGGCTTGGAAACCTGTAAATGTTGACAAAATGTGCCATCTCACACAATGAAGGAGCTTTGTGGTTAGGCTTAGGCTTCACAGCCTTCCCCCGTGACCACAGTGCAATCCAGTAAACTACCTTTGGGATGTGGCATGTATGTGCAGCTTAAAGATTTGGAGAAATTAAGTGATGCAACACGTCGGCTGTCTTTGTTTAAGTTCTTAGAAAGTCAAAGGACCCTCAGTTCTCTTATACCCTAAGCTGTTGTGTTTGAGAAAAAAATAAATAGAATGTGAGTCATGTATACAGTGACAATTTTTTTTTCCGTGACGCTAACCTGTTGTGTTTCTGCTTTGAAGCAGGACTTCCTGAGCAACCCAGCCGTGGCCCAATACACATTCTACTTCCTGTGGTGTGCATCTACCTCTCACTGTTTTCAATTGTTCTGCTCTGTCTCTCGAGAAGCTGCAAAGGTCAGCATGTAGAAGAAATTACTGTCTTGTCAAGGAAGTGAATTGACATATGAATGGTGACATTTCAAAAGACAGCCACAGTTCCACTCCAGTGTAATATTATAAATGAAGAAAAACCAGAAATGGTTCTTTATACATTGTGTCCGATTTTCATGATTAGCATGCAGCAAAATTGTCTTTTGGTTTGTTTCATCACAACTCTTAGTGTCGGGATTTCAATGCTCTCCAACACTTTTTTTTGCTGCAGGTAAAATTGACCCTGTAGTTGTGTTGTACAGTGAAGCCACCAACATACAAAAGTGCACCAGAAAAGGTAAACACACACACACAGAAACATTGTTATAGACCTCAGTATTAATGGCAGCACCTAACATTAGCAGGCTGATTTTTGATTACTTCTGCCATTGCTTGACAACATCGCAAAAGACATAAAGACAGAAATCAAGAAAAGCCTGTAGGATAGGGTGTCAAAACAATCAAAACAATGAACTGCAATTTTATTTATTTATTTTATTTATTTCTATTTAAATATATTTCCCTTTGTCTTATTTTAATCATTAAATCTCACAGTCTCTGTCACATTTAGTGGCATGTTCCACGTCTCTTAACATATCTCTCAGCGGTTAGCAGGTTCATTTCCTCTCTCATAATTTACATCTTTTTCTTTTTTCTTTTTTTTTGTAGGTCTACTGAGGAAGAGGTCGTCTTTATTATCTTCTGCGGCTGCATACAGACTCGTTTGCACACACTCGCCTCACCCTGTGCTGACTTACAAAGCTCACAGCAAATGAAGGGAAAATGTCTAATGTTTTTTAAGCACTTTCACCTACCTGCATGATTTGTGTTCCACATAGAAACCACACAGAAACATGCAGATTAAAAATAAGTAAATAAAAACATAGTTTAGGAAACCATGACTTACTGATACAAAAACAACACAGAATAATCACATTATAACTGCCAGTATTTTACTGTGTTGGCCATAGGGACAAATGAATAGTAAAAATTGGATTATTGAGTGTAGGCTTCTGCAAAAAAAAAGTAAAACTATGACAGGGAGAAGTAATTCAACATTTTGGTAAATGCACATTTTCACTTTATTTCCAAGGGTTAAACAAATGGATAAACAATCGCATACACTCACTGGCCACTTTGTTAGATATACCTACCAGGAAACTGAGGCTACAATTCACAGAGGCTCACCAAAATTGGACAATAGAAGACTGGAAAAATGTTTCTGATGAGTCTGGATTTCTGCTGCACCATTCGGATGGTAGGGTCAGAATTTGGCATAAACAACATGAAAGCATGGATCCATCCTGACTTGTATAAATGGTGGTGTAATGGTGTGAGGGATATATTCTTGGCACACTTTCGGCCCCTTAGTACCAACAGCCAACATGAATATTGTATCTGACCATGTCCATCCCTTTATGACCACAGTGTACCCATCTTCTGATGGCTGCTTCCAGCAGGATAACACACCATGTCACAAAGCTCAAATCATCTCAAACTGGTTTCTTGAACATGGCAGTGAGTTCACTGTACTCAGATATCCTCACAGTCACCAGATCTCAATCCAATAGAGCATCTTTGGGATGTGGTGGAATGAAAGATTTGCATCGTGGATGTGCAGCCGACAAATCTGCAGCAACCGTGTGAAGCTGTCGTGTCAATATGGAGCAAAATCTCTGAGGAATGTTTCCAGCACCTTGTTGAATCTATGCAATGAAGATTTAAGGCAGCTCTGAAGAAAAAATGGGGTCCAATCTGGTACTAGTAAGGTCTACCTAATAAAGTGAGTGTATGAAGTGTATGTATGTGAAATATGAAAACTGAACAATGCTGGGATAATTATTCCTTATTGTGTAAATTACAAATACCTTTAAAAATCGGGTAAGAAAGGGCTTTAACTGGTTTGAAATCAATCGCTATACTTTTTATTTTCTCAGTGTTGTTATCTTATCTTGTTGGCACCGACTAAAATGATCACCAGAAGGACGGGATCTTGTAGAAATAAAGACTGGAATGATAAAAAAAACCTGAATACATGACCCATCTTCACACACTTTGAGAGATGTTGCTGTTCTGTTGAAATATAATTGTTGTTGTTGTTAATGAAAAAAATAAAAAATTAAACTGAGCATATTGTAAATTTAGGTAGGCCACTGATTCCTCCTCAGCTGGAATCTTGGCAGATCAGCACATTCAGCAGACAAATATCACATGTGCCGCTTTCCAACCTGCTCTGTGCTGGGGTCTTGCTGCTGCTCTCCCCACCTCCAGCTTTTCATGTATGCACACAGAAGAGTGAATCTTGATGCCAAATATTAATGTGGGCAGTCGGAAATATGAATCTCTTTTTACTCTAGTGGTCATGACCGAACTGTGTTTTGCATTTTACTTACTTTGTGTACTAATTGTGTTTTTTCTACACTTGCGGGTCCATGTACTGCAGAATCTGACTGTCGCCTGTCAGTTATAAGCCTTCCTACCAAACAAGCACATGCCTTCACATGAGAGTTAATGAAAACACCAAACTCCTGGGTGAAAGTACTCTGCTTAACCGATTGTATCCTCACAACATGCTTCCTGTATAGACTACAATTTTATATTTATATTATATTTATCTATTTATATACTGTTTTGTACATTTACCCTCATCTGATCTAAAAATAGATTGGACTTTCTAAACCTATCCATCTTTCAGCTTTAAAACAAACTTTTCTTCTTCTTCTTCTTCTTCTTCTTATGAATAATAACAGAGTCAATAACTACAGCATGTATGTGGCTATTAAAGCTGTGGAGCACAAAACTAAATGTGTATATAATAAGGCAAACAAGTAGGTAAGTACAAGTACAACAATGACAAATGAGACATCAAAAAATACATGGATTGAGTGCATTTTATATACTTTTTTCTTAGTACAACCATCTACCTTTAACTCCTCCTGCTGTCACAGCACTACACTACTGCCTCGATTCTCCAATAATACAAATACACAGTAAAAAGGGACCACGGCCTTCCACACTTGCCAAATTGATTCAACAATCAACCATATGAAAGAAATAATTATTGAAATCAAATTGTCAGATTTATGAAGTTCACTGTTTGTGTGTGTGGCTTTGGAATTGAGACCAGTTAACCGACAACGTTCAGGGCAAAACGTCTGCCCACGACATTGTCCTCTGCGTCTGTGCTACAGACAATGTCAGTCCTTCATCTGGTTCTCTTGGAACCACGGATTCTTCTCCAAAGGCATCAGATTCTGCCACAGCTTCCTCAGCTTCTGTTTCGGCTGTCTTTAGCTGAAGAAAAGACAACAACCACGAGTTACGCTTATATCTTAACCACACGGCAGTCTGAAAATCATTTGTTTGGTTTGTCACATTTTAGTGTGAGTCTATAAAGCAAAAAGCATATGCTCATTAAGTCCACTACCATTGTTTTACCCTTCACTTCATTAGAGGCCACACTCTTAGGTCACTATCTAGATGTTAGTCTACTTGTTTCATAGTTACAGCCTCAGAGGTTTGCGAACAAAGGGGGAAACAATCTGAGCTCTGTATTTTTATCTTTGGATTCTGCTAGAGTGGCTTTGCATGAGTCACGTTTTTTTAAAAAAACTAATTTGTCTTGCATTGGGCCTTGGTGCAGTTTAAGCTGCCTTTCAGCTCTCCGTTTCTTTCACTTGGCTGCCCCTCACAAACAGATTTGAACACAGATGTATGTGCACGAGATGACCATATTAAAGATATTCCCAGTCTATTACGTCATACAGAGCCAAGACTATAAAAACTGTCTGAAAGGGTTTAGAGCAGTCTGAAGGCTGAACATTTGGCTCACAGGGAATACCCATACATGCACTGACTTCACTATTGGAAACTTTGGCCATGTTTATTATGAACATCCACTATTGGAACAGTATGACACAAAATAAGGAAAAGAATAATGGGTCCACTTTAGAAAGAAGCATGTACCTAGTTCCTCTGGTTTTCCAACTCTTGCTTCAGGATCTGGACTTCTTGCTCAGCTTCCTTTCTCCTCTGCTGCTCATCCTTTAGCTGCTGCTGGACTTCAGTTACTTTATCGTCAAACTGGGAGGGGAGAGATGACAATATAACTCTCAAAAAGAGGTTAATTTGTCATGAATGACCAAAAGAAGTTACAGCAGGCAATCTAATCAAATGTTTGGCTGCCACAAGATTTAGTCCTCCTCCATAAAATGCACAGGTACAGAAATTTACTTCCCAACATTTAGTGCGGTATTTGTTATTAATGTGGAGTGTTTGTGATTCTAAGTCTGTCTATTTTTTTTTTTCCCCTTTCTGTCAGGTTGCGTTCTGAGTTTTTATTTTTTAGATTCCTGTGTTTATAGTGTTCTGAGGGTTTTCTTTGTTTGTTTGTTTTTTTTGTTGTTTTTTGTTTTTGTATTATTTTAATATAGCAGTCATTTCATGGTTGGTTTCTTTATGGTTATATTGTCTTGAGTTTTGCAGTCTAGTTTTTGTTGTGGTTATAGCTCATATTCAGTTTCCTGACTTTTAGTTTATCCTGCTTCCCCTGTGTCATGTTGCCAAGTCTCCATCTCTGTGTTAGGTGTTTCCTTGTTATGTTACTTCCTGTTTTATTTTGATCAATTTTGTCCCTTGTGTCTCGTATTTAATTCTACTTCCCCTTGTTCCATTACCTTGATTGTTTGCACCTGTGTGTTTACCCGCCTGTTCCCCATTCCCCTAATTAGCCCTTTGTGTGCATAAAGCCTCGGTCCTCCCTTTCTCTTTGTTGTGATGTGTGTTGTCTTATCCTTGTCTTTTCTCTGCCAGTTTTGCACTTTTTACTGGATTTTTGTATTTTTGGCCATTAAAGGGTGCACTTTGTTTAGTCTTGCCTCCATCTTCAGTCTGCATTTGGGTCCCTTTGCCTGCTCAAATATGACATTACTAGTATTCAAAAATTATTGCAGGTAATAATATTAAATCATATATTGAAACAGGTAGTCTCGGTGACATCATCTCTTTTCAAGAAAGACCTTATTGTTCAAGATGACCTTTTCGTATCAGGCGAGTGACGAAAGACAAAAGTCGCCCCCTGCTGGTCATTAGAACTAATGGAGTTTTAAGGCACTTCTGCATTGGCTTCACTTTTCGCACCCAGAAAAGTCATATGTAGAGTCTGTGGTTACAATGCAGAGATTTACATGGATTTTCCAACATTTAAATTGATTGTAAGATTGAAAAGAAAAGTGTAAATCTACACTGCACAATATTACACTACAGAGGTAACTTTGTGTTCAATTCTAGGATATTTTTGTGATACTATTAAAAACAAAACAAACAAACAAACAAAAAAGCTGCCTGAGTTAGCCTTAAATAATGTCCAACATTCAGAAGCCTTCCGATATCTATGTCAAATGAATTGAACCAATAGTACCTGGACCTCCTACTACATGCTGCCACATTTTGCAGTATGCAAGCCAGCATGACTTATAGGCCATTCTGACCCACAATCTTATTGTTGATTGAAGTAGTATAGAGTAGTAGTGTTTAGGAATGCAAAGTATATCAATCAGGTGAGGCCTACTGTGTGTACTAATACCTGAAAGGCAGCCAACAGGGGAAAAACAAAAAAAAAAACACTTGCTTGACTAAGTACAAGTTAATAACTGAAGTCAACTTCCATCAAAGTATAAACATTTTATCAAAGTAGATCTCTCCTGTTTTCTTTTTTTATTTCATGTGAAACTGATAACGTGACAAATTAGCACGATGATATATGTGCATGCTATTGATAACTTCATGTATGTAATAACTTCTACTATAAAGTGAAAACAAAGAATTACATTTAGTGCTGGTTATCAGAATAAATTTGTCTTTCAGTGAAAAAAATCATACAAGTCCAGACCTTGATAAATGCAGTTAAATCAAGGATATAAACCTTTATGTCTTTGGTCTCAAGCTCCTTCTTCAGGGACTGCAGGGTCAGCTCAGCATCCTTCCTCCTCTGCTTTTCTTTGCTAAGATGCTGCTTTACTTTAGCTACTTCCTCATTCAACTGGGAGGGGAGACAAAAATGGTGAAGGTATCGCTATCAGAGTTTTTGACCTCTTTGAGCACCTGTTTTTGTTTTGTTGTTTTATTTTTAAAGAGAGTTAAACATATTTTTGAGAACTGGATTTGTAAATATGTTGTGAGAAAATAAATAACTATTATTTGATGTTTGTATACTTGATGTCTAAGGATACTCACAATGAAGCTGTGGTGAGAAACAATGGATGTCAACTTTTGACTGTTCACTAGAAATCTCAGACATTGTGTATCTGCAGTGAAAGGAATGAAATATGAACCTCTTTATTCTGGGCCTCAAGCTTCATCTTCACGGTCTGCAGCTCCTTCTCATCTCCTTCTCTTCTATTTTTCTCAGCACGGAGCTCCAGGACTTCCGCCTCTTTTACTTTCAACTGGGGGAAAGGGAAACATTTAAGTCATTCTTACTGTATTGTAAAATAATTTGTTTTATAATCCTTTGTGTAAGTTATCTAAGTGTATGAACCTTTTGAAAAGATGAACAGTGACAACAGAACAGAATACATATTTCATCTGTTCAGTTCAGTTCATTTCTAACCATTAAAAGGGGCATTCTTACTAACTAATGAGAGATGGTCATTTCCAGAGAAAAACTGTAGCTGAACATTTTCAGAGATGTTGGGACACGGAGTAAAACTTTAATCAAACTTGAACGCATGTAACAGAAGATAAGAGATAATAGATTAATATTAATTAAAAAATGTGAAAATGTAAATAACCTTTTCATTGTTGGTCTCCAGCTTGGTCTTCAGGGATATAGTGGTCATCTCAGCATCCTGTCTCCTCTGCTTCTCTTTTCTAAGCTGCTGCTTTGCTTTATATACTTCGTCATTCAACTGGGAGGGAGAAAATGGTAAAGGTGTCTTTAGAAGAGTTTTTGGCTTCTAGTAGCATTATTTTAAGGCGTCATGTTTCAGCATATTTTTGAAAACTGGATTTCTAAATACTTTGTGACAAAATAAATGTAACCAGAATTTGCTATGTGTATCTTTTATGTCTAAGGATACTCACAATGAAGTTTGGTGAGAAACAACAGGTGTAAACTTCTGATTATTTACCAGTGACCTCAGACAATGGGTGTCTTTAATGAAAGGGGAAAAAACATGAACCTCTTTATTCTGGGCCTCAAGCTTCATCTTCACAGTCTGCAGCTCCTTCTCGTCTCTTTCCCTCCTATTTTTCTCAGCACGGAGCTCCAGGACTTCATCCTGTTTGTCTTTTAACTTGGAGAAAAGGAAAACACGGAAGTCATCCTTACTGAATGGTAAAATAATTTGCTCTGCAATCCTTTGTGTAAGTTCAGGAACTTTTTGGAAAGACGTACATTTACGACTGCCCAGTGACACATTTAGCACACATGTTTAACATGTTCAGTTCATTTCTAACTATAATAAAACTATGACAAAAACTGCAGTAGCCGTAGAACAAATAATGACAGTAAACACAATATCACTAATGCAAACATCAATAATAATCTTAAAAAGGAAATGTGTATTGAAGAGAGATAGCTGGTTCCAGAGAGAAACTGCAGCTGAAATACATCCCCAATCCCCACAGAATGGATATAACAGAATTGTTATAGATTGTAATAGATTAGTGAAATCATAAAGAAAACAAAACATGAAACTGAAGTAAACAACCTCTTTGTTGTTGAGGAACTTAGCTGCTCAAGAAAAACAAAGACAAAAAAATGAACCTCTTTATTCTTGTCCTCAAGCCTCAGCTTCGTGGTCTGCAGCTCCTTCTCATTTTCTTTGTTCCTGTCTTTCTCAGCACGCAGCTTCAGGATTTCATCAGTTTTGTCTCTTAACTTGGAGAAAAGGAGAACAATATTTAAAAGGGGGGACCTCTGGGGGTAATCGTTACATATAAAGTATGTCTGTATAACATAAAGGAAGACGGTTTGTGAGCAGTCGTTCAGGTTAACATTATAAAAAAAATCTATAAAACACTCTTAGCACTGGCAAATAGTGAAACATCACTGGACCTATTCCTCTTTTTGAAGGAGGACGATGGTCTCATATAAAAATATGCAATATATGGAGATGTAACTTGAAATCATAATGGATAAACAGAGATAAAAGTGAAGACATTAACCTCATTTTTATTGGCCTCAAGCTCCGTCTTCAGGGTCTTCAGGTTTTTCTCCATTGACTGATTCTTAACACGGAGTGAATGTACTTTGTCTAAATCTACGTTGTCCTCCAGCTGAAAGATAAATTGCAAGCCATGTTGTTTTATTAAACTGGACAATATAAGATGTGATTTAAAAAAAAAAAAAATCTATGACTCAAATTTTTATTTTATTATATATAAGATCCTGACCTTTCTCTACAAAGTGCCTTGACAAGTTGTGATTTCGTGCTATAAATATCTAGAATATATATTTAATATATCTGTATAGAGTATAAAGAAAATTGAACTGATTCTTTTGATGGAGAAATTTTCTAATTTGTCTCCCAACTGAAAAGACAGGAATGCCAGACAGTATAAGTTCCTGCCCACCCTGAGTCTGTTTCTGACAAAGGTTTCGTCCTCGAAGGGTTTTTTGCCTCCGGTGCTGTCAAGTGCTGCTCAGGGGGATATTGTAGGCTTCCCCCTTTGTAAGGCTACCTTTCTCTATTAAGTGCCTTGAGATGACGTGTGTTGTGATTTCCCACAAACTGAACTGAACTGAACTGAACAATGCTGATGCTGTATCCATATAAGAAAGTTTGTGTATGTATTTGAATATTACCTTCTCCATCCTTTTGATAGAAAGAGTGAGCTTGGTGAACTTCCGCTGTGAATCCTCCATCCCTTTAAGCGTGTTGTTTCTCAGCCACTCAAATCTCTCCAACTAACAAACAGAAACACAGTTGAATCAATAGAGAATCAATATCACACTAGTCATACTGGTTAGCCTATAATAACTGGGGGAATGGCTGGCCTGGATTTGACCATGCCAGGCTGCCCCAGGTCAAAAATGAAGAGAGTAGTGACATTTTATTTGTATTAATTTGTTATATATATTTACCTCATTCTTCAGCTCACAGATTTCATCATTCTTGCTCTCCAGTTCAGCCTGGATCTTCTTCAACTCCCCAACTGTCTTTTTCAGCGCCAGCTAAAAGGCAGATTGTTTGTCAGATGACAGTGGTACTGTAGAAAGTGACTGTCTGATGACCTGATAAACCTTTATGTTATGGAGGTTCCAAAATGGACAATCAAGATATGCCATTAACTCTTTAAAAATGAAAGACTTCTAATTTTATGATCATATTTTGTTTTAGAAAACTTTAACAAACAAAACAAGTATTAATGCAAGGGATGAACCTCAGGGTTGTCGGCGTCCATATCCTTCTCTAGTGTCTGCAGGTTCTCATTCCCTTGATTCTCATCCTGCAGCTGCTGGACTTCAGCTTCTTCTTCTTTGATCAGAGACTCACCGATGGGCATCTTCTTTCATTAAAGCATATGTGAAAAAAAAGAAAAAAAAAACGTGTGTGAAATTTTGTCATATTCTTTTAGAAAATACAGTGCTTGATTGGTTAATATAAATATACAAAATGTTACAGGGGTTACTAAAAACTGTAACCAAATATGAACATTACTGGAAACAAATCAATATCTTTAATAGAAGATGTCTTTCGTGTTTTTTTCGTGTGTCTTCACCTTGTTCATTTTCACCTTGTTTATCTTGTCCTCATTCATCTCAACCTCATTGGCCTCGACTTTGTCTGTTTTCACTCCATCCATCTTCACCTCATTCATATTCACCTCATTTGCCTTGACTTCTTTTGTCTTGACCTCGTTTGTCTTCATCTCGTTCATCTCGACTTGGTTGTTCATCTTCACCTCATTTGTCTTCACCTCGTTTGTCCTGATCTCCTTTTCCACTTCTTTCTGAGCTTCCTGCGTCTTTTGGTCCCCATCCATCTGGTCCAGAGCTTTACT
>VUQI01047715.1:0-11824 GCA_015106735.1 Paratilapia polleni | reverse complement strand
TTACTTGTGGTTCCTAGGGTATTTAAAAGTAGAATGGGAGGCAGAGCCTTCAGCTTTCAGGCCCCTCTCCTATGGAACCAGCTCCCAGTTTGGATTCAGGAGACAGACACCCTCTCTACTTTTAAGATTAGGCTTAAAACTTTCTTTTTTGATAGAGCTTATAGTTAGGGCTGGATCAGGTGACCCTGAACCATCCCTTAGTTAAGCTGCAATAGGCTTAGGCTGCTGGGGCCTTCCCATGATGCACTGAGCACTTCCTCTTCCTCACTTCCTTTCACTCTCTATGTGTTTATACACCACTTGCATTTAATTATTAGCTATTTTTAACTCTGTCTCTCTCCCATAGTGTGTCTTTTGTCCTGTCTCCCTCTGCTCTCTTCTGTTTACCTTCATCCCCAACCGGTCACGCCAGATGACTGCCCCTCCCTGAGCCTGGTTCTGCCGGAGGTTTCTTCCTGTTAAAAGGGAGTTTTTGCTTCCCACTGTTGACAAGTGCTTGCTCATAGGGGGTCATCTGATTGTTGGGCATTGTAGGGTCTTTACCCTAAAATATAAAGCACCTTGAGGCGACTGTTGTTGTGATTTGGCGCTATATAAATAAAATTGAATTGAATTGAATTGAATTGATCAGCAGAGATCATGTATTTGAACCTTATTTAAGTGTCTTGACTTGTGATCTTCCTCCTTTCAATTATTCTCCATCTCTAAATGTATTAACATGACTATTTAAGTATTATTTTTTGAAAATTCATTCATTTAAGTACATAAGAGTAAGATTAATTCTCATGTTCAGATATTTTCTTTCCATGACACTTAAGGCTGTTGACCCTTTGTGGATGCATCTTTTCTCATTTGTCTTCAAACTTCAGGTCTCTTTTGACAGATGTTAAACTCCAGACTAAAGTCAGAGTTCTGATTGGAAGCTGTAACAAACATTCAGATTCTAGACTTACCTGTTTATGACCTGACGTGACCACATATACCACAGATGTCAGGTTAAAAACATGATTCTTGCATGATTTGTGCACTTACTGACTACTTGTCCTTCACTCTGTGTTCCAGTTCATCCAAAATGATCCCACCTGAGATCGTGATTGTGAAGGTCAGATCTCTTGATGCTTTTCCTTACAAAAGCTGGACGTGTGTTTTGGCTCACTGTTCTGCTGAAAAACTAATGCTAGTCCCATAATTGGTGTCAAGCTGATGCCAAAATCCTGCAAATGTGACTGTCCTTGTGTTCCCCAAGTCAGTCCGGTCTCCTCCCATCAGCTGCTGTTTGAAAACTGGGAAACTGAATTGATGTGGGCTCCATTCTGAGCTGCTTTTAACCTCTTAACCATTTGTGTAGGTATTTGACTAGGGAGAGCAAAAGATTTTGGGTATGAAACCTATTCAGACGTGCTTGTGTGCAGTCCTCCAAAAAAAAAACAAAAAAAACAATGGGACGTAGCCCAACAGTGATGATGCTATCCATAGGTCGAATGCTGACTGTTTGAAAAGTGGGCCTCAACGGGAAAGGGAGCAACAGTTGAGTTCATGGTAAAGGGGAAAAGCATGAAAAAAACATGAAAAGCAGCATGAAGAACACAGACAGTGGCTGCAGTGGATACTTTTCAGTGTTTTTAACGCTTGGTTTCACTTTATCTCTTTTTAGGTTATAACTTATCCCTTCTCTGTGGCTGAAGGACCAACAACAGTACATGCAAGAGTAGCTCACTGCCCCCTGGTGACAGTAAACTGCTACAACATGTAGACGATGATCTGCAAAGCTGCATAGGCTCTGCGAAGGACTGACACACAACCATACCAGTCCTTTAATTTGAACCCTTCCGCTAAACCTGGGCGGGTTGCTAGGGGGACAGTAAGAGGTTAAGAGATTAACGTGATTTCTGAGCCAGGTACAACACATGGGACTCCTGGTCTTCTTGTTCTTACGAGAGCCAGTTTCATCAAAGGACTGAATGTTTTTTTTATTGAGGCCTGCTCTAAGAACTGGTGGAATGTGACACAGAAACTTACTTAACAGGATAATTAACACGACAGAGGAATTTGGAGATGTTTTACAGCAAGGTTTGCTTTAGAGCACACCTACCCAGTGACAAGTCACTGTGGTATGTCTGGTTTCAAAAAGATGGTGATGGCAAAAAAGCCTTCAAAAACAAAACCCCACAAACCATTTGGTGATGTAACAGTGGCTACTTCTATTTTTTATATTTTCATACCACACTTGGCTCATTACCACAGGAATCAAATGGCAAGTACAGTCTAGAGAAGAAGTGATAAGAATTACAGTATCAATTATGCATTTTAAAAGTCAGATATTTTTGTCAAACTTACTTTGGGATCTCATGTGATGTTGGTACCCACACAAACAACACAGCTACAACAAACAGGTTTCAGCCTTTAATCTGTACACATTACGAAACATCCCAGATACCTACCAGTAGCCTGTAAAAGTGACAGGCGTGGATAGACACTGGGTGTTGTGTTTGCAGACTTGCAGTGTTGGTCTTTTGTCACCAAAAAAAATACCATTTTCATATCCACTCTCACCCAGACGCAGAACAGGCCTGAGTAGACATGAGACTCACGACACACAAAAAGTGACTTGTGTGTTTCCTGTTTGTGCTCTTCACACCTCAAACCACACAGCTCCAGTAACTTAGAAGTAACCACAGTCAGTCAGACAAAAAACAGTAAACAGTTGTCTTATAAGGCAGGACTGTGGTCTGTTATCAGTAGCAGAGGCAGCAACATAATATGCTATGCATATAGCAGTAGCATCACTACCAGTCGATACCATACCTTTATATTTTATGAAGTGATTTTTCAAGATTAAACATTAAACTATTCTTAAATATTTACCAACTCAGCTGAGCAATGCATAATGAGGTGCATATCCTTGCATGTAATTCTTCTCGCCTCTTTAAGAGGCATGAGGCCCCTGATGATGAGAGCTAAACAAGGTTAAGCTGTACAGCCTGTGGCTGTTTCCTGGAACCCACCTATATGACTGTATGCTGAACACGTCTAAAGAGAAAAGTGTTACTGAACACAAATGGCACTGAGTAGCATTTAGCATGTTTTAGGACAGTTCTGGACTCCCCCATATGAAAGCCATCAGGCCACAAGGGCAAAAATCAGTCAATATTAGACCTTTAAACAAACAGACAAAAGACGGACAGCTGGGATTTTGCTTAATTGTTTTTATGCTTTAACTTTACTAATTGCTATTTGTGTTTTCTGCTTTTCTTTAATATTACAGAGTAATTATTTTTATTTTGCTGTAAATCATAGAATATGGATGATGGACATAAATGATAGCTGATAAGTTATTTACACAAATGAAGACCAAATAAAATCCTAGAATTTCATTCACCAAAACTGGAGCTCAGACTTCTTGGACAGTCTGTTATAATAAATAAATTAACTGCACAGCAGTCATATTATTTGTCGGACAATTGCATTAAAAATGCTCCAAAAGGCTCCAACAGCACAAACACGGTCCAGAGGTCCAGTTCAGGGACTCCAATTAGCTGAGGTGAAGCCTAGCAGACAGCTAGCAGCTACACCATCCACCTTTCAGTCAAAGAGGCCACGCCCCTAATCATGCAAACTTTAAGCTTTAATTTGAATAGAAAAATCCCCCTGTACAGTTGTTATGAAGGGAGAAAATAGCTACAGAGACCAAAACCACTTTTTTGTGGTGTATCAGTGTTTATATTGTATGTCATTCCACTTGCCATAATAACCACTATGTACTGTCTACGCATTTGTGGAAGTTTACTGGCTAAATGGCGCCCTCTCTCAGAGGCAGTGGATGTTAAAATGTTGCCAGATTATGAGAGACGAGCCTGAGGTGGGTCGTAGAGCACAGCACTGCACATGATTATTGTGTATTAACATCTGTGCGTCCACTATACAGAACATATGACTACTGTAAATTATTCAACTGTTGATAAGAAGAGTTTAAGTGGATTGTTGCATTTGTGAAGTGCTAAAACGGCTATATAATGGCATTGCACATTGGCTAGGCTACCTAGCTAGCTTCTGTGCTACTATAACGTGCTGTTCTTTTGTAGTGTGCTGTGTGTGAGGTGCCCATGAGCCAACCTGCCTGACCGGTATATATTCTGTTCTTATTCAGACAATAAGCAGCAGCACTAAAGGATAAACAAGCCTCCGTCCATTATTTACTACACAACGCAGAGTCGAGGGGTTTTTTGGACCAGCCAGTTACAGCAAGGCGCAATTGAGCCTGGTTACAGTAGCACGCTGTAAGCATCTTTATTTCTGCTGTAAAGTTGGACATTTTGACATGGGAGTCTGTGGGGACTGACTCACTGTTGGAGCCTCAAGTGGACATTAGAGGAACTGCAGCTTTTGGCACATCAGTGTTGGCTTCATGTTGCAGCCCTGGTTGTTTGACGACAGACCGCAGCCCCCAGTGACCCTTTGGGTTACTGCTTTACCTACCAAAACACAATTCAAGTAGACTTTAACGCCGAGATCAGCCAGTCCTCCCCTTCTCTACCAGGAGGGAAGTCTTCTTACATCAGGGAGGAGAGGAAGAGGTGTTTAACGTTAAAGGCTGCGACCTATCAGCTACAACCACCAAATTAATGTTCTAATCAATAATCATGAGATCATTTCCTCATTATTATGTGATGTGAAGTCATGATTACAACATGCAAAAGTCTTAATGACAACATAAAGTCTCCACTTTATTCCTTTTGTAAAAGCAGATTGTTTCCCTAGTTTCTAATGAACAGGCAGATGTTTTATGTCCCAGTTCCCTCTTGCAGTTGTGTTTTCTTTTTTTAATGTGTGCTGTCAAAACAAGAGTCCTTTCACTTTCTCATTTTCCTACCTCTGTTCACACTCACATTAACATATAACAGGAAAAAAGTATGGTACAAGATATTTCTATTTGAATGAAAATGGATAAAATAAATGTTAACAAATAGCATTGCTATGCCAGATAAAGGCATTTCTTTTATATATGTTCTTCTTGACTTGCTATACACACATCCTCCTCCCACCCACCATGTGGTTTCTTTAACAGGATGTTGCTGACACTTTTGCTATGAAACGGTCAGGGAAACTGCAGCCTGCAGACAATATGATGACATTTCTGCTTCTTCTCTGTAAGTACAGAAAACAGCTACTAACTAGTCGCCACAAACAAAACACTGCAGTTTGAGAAGCATAGAGGTGTATTTTGATGTAACACATATACCTCACATTGTTTCTGTTAAAAAAAAAACGAAAAAACAAGCAGACAGACTGAATTGTGAAACGTTGAAGTTATCAAATGGTTTAAGGTTAAAAATTACAGATGGAGCTCTCAGTATTTATGTTTGTGCATCACATAAATATATGTGAGTTTTTAGACACACTCACACACAGACTGTGGTTTGACTGTGACTTTTTTTTTCAGTGTTAAGCACCTGCCGGACGTCAGCCCATAGTCGTGGTAAGGTTCAAGCCCTACATATGTATGTGTGTTTGCGCATGTTTGTGTGTGTGTCCCAGAAAATGATAATTCAATATACACTTTAAGCCTTTTATGAAAGTTTGGAAACAATCGGTTTTTAGAAGTTGACTCTTTAGAATCGGACTCTGATTATTGGCTGAATCTGTTTACTGTGGACATTTACAATCTACACTAAATATGTAAAATATGTCCCTCACTCACTGCTTCCTGTCTGTCTGCTCGTTAGTGCAAGGAAAGACTTTCCTCCCAAGAAAATAATTCTGCATCTAAACAACAACCAGGGTTGACAAAATGTCCAAAATTTGGGCCGCTGTTGAGTTTTCGTTTCCTACCAGCAGTGAAGGAAGGTCTTAAAGCACAACCGTCATCGCTCACTAAACAAGACAAAGTTGTTTATTTTATTACCTCAATGAAGACGATCCCCTAACCATAATGACCAAGTATTTTCACCAAAACAACATTTCCTTGCTGAGCCTTGTGCAACTTTAACCACAGTTTTATCACTTAATAAACACATTCATTTTCCAGCAGTGATCTGTAAGATGATAAAAGAGGAAGTCAGTGAACATAGCTGGCGGCATTCTCTGTCATGCAGGCTCGACGGAGAAGGACGCCTGTTCTTTAGGCCAAAATTTGCAGGAATGTACATCACATTTGTGTTTCCCATGGAGGAGGCTTTTCTCAGCATGTGTGAGCTGCTGACCAACTTTTGTTTGAATATTTGAGGGTAAATAAGTAAAACACTAGAAAAAAAGCCCTCACTGCACTCACTCCTGACTGTTTATTGTATTGCTCTGAGTGCATTTTATTGAGATTTCCCACCACATATGATCTGATATGAACACAGTGGTGTTGTAGAAATGAAACTAACAAGACAATATCAGATAGACCGTCCTTTCTCACAGTGGAAGTTGCACTCTTTCTTACACAGAATATCTGGCCAAGAACATAAACAGCAGAGACCCGGGATTCACATCTTCATGCCACCTTGTTTTCAAATTTCTTCCTGTTTTGCTGACCGTGTTTGTCATCGTTACTGTCATTTCTAGTAAGTCTGCCGGTCTGAACCTCTGTGGTGGACAGTTAATACATTTACTCAATTACTGTAAGAGTTGTAAGATATTGGTACTTAAGTTTTTTTTCTTGTTTTTTTAAATTCATACTTATGTGATGACCCCGACCTTATGCTATCGTGCTATCAGAATTTTGTGTGTTATTTCCCAGCATCCATCCATCCATCCATCCATCCATCCATCCATCCATCCATCCATCCATCCATCCATCCATTTTCTTAACCACTCATCCAATTAACTGTTTGTTTAGCATGTGGCTAAAAGGCAGCCTAAACTGAACTCTACCCATAAGTAGTTTCCCAGTGACCTGGTGGAAGTTAACCCCGTGAGGTCTAAGTCCAATCCTAGCTCCAAGCTCTAAGAAGGACTGTTTGCTTGAGAGGGGCCTTACTGTCTGAAACAAATCATAATCCACCGACTGACATATAGACTTTCACTTGCATGGTGAAAATGTTTAAACTTCTGAGGTCTAAGTTGTCATCAGTGATGACCCTAACTCTAACTCTAACCTTAGGCAATCAGAATACGTCATTTTTGTTTTTATTAAACTGTTCTCAAGTCTTGGCAATCAGGGAACAAAGAAGATGACCATTCTAACTGACACACATCAAAACCTCAGAAGTTTAAAAACTCCTAATGCTTACATTTACCCCAGGGGACTGTACTTTCACTTTTCCTCTTTACCCCGTACACTTCTGACTTCCAGTATAACTCAGAGTCCTGTCATCTGCAGAAATTCTCAGGTGATACTGGAGTTATGGGGTGAACTGCTTTGTGGAGCGGAGTGGTAATAACCACCTTCTCCTAATGGTGATGGTGGTAATAACCACCATCTCCTTTGCCTTGCCAAAGGAGATGGTGGTAGATTTTAGGAGGACTAAGACTAAGTTGAACACCATTTTCATCCTGGGAGAAGAGGCAAAGACGATGGAGAGCTACAGATACCTGGGTGTTCATCTGGAAATGTAATGCAGACTAGACTGGAAATGTAACACCAAGGCTGTCTGCAGGAAAGGACACTTGAGGTCTTTCAATGTATGTAGTAAAATGCTGCACGTTATTTTTTAAAATCTTTTTTACCAGTCTGTTGTTGCTAGTGCTGTTTTCATTGCAGCTATCTGCTGGCGTAGCAGCAACAGATTCAGTGACACCAGAAAACTGAACAAGCTGATTGGGAAGGCTGGCTCAAGCTGGGGACTGCTCTGCAGCCCCTACAGTTAGTTACTGTGAGAAGGATGTAGCACGAACTGCTGAACATACTGGACAACATCTCATGTCCCCTTCACGACTTACTAGTCAAACAGATACAGTAAATCTTTATCTTTCCCGCCCACTGCAGATAAAATAAATAATGACTGTCCTCTGTGCAGAGAGAGGACACTTATCATCTGAGTGGCAATGCACAAGCTCACTCTACTCCACACTCTACTTCATTTCCAGCAGCAATATATATATATATATATATATATATATTCTGATATATTCTGTGTGTGTGTTCTTAATATTTTCTACTTAATTTGTATTATTGTAGCTTGTATGTGTGTATTTTTCTGGCTTTATCTATGTTGTGCCTATTTTATGTAATTTCTGTGAACTTGCTGCTGCAACACTGCAATTTCCCTTTGAGGATTAATAAAGTAATCTCTCTCTCTCTCTCTCTCTCTCTCTCTCTATCTATCTATCTATCCTAATCTGTTCCTCTCTGTCTGTCTCTGTCAGCCTCTTTGAAGGTGACCCCCAGCTGGTCTCAGTTTTTCGAGTACGAGAAAATCACTCTGAGCTGTGAGCAGATCACCTCCGGTGAATGGACAGTGTGGAGATACACTACAAAAGGGTCAGTTTACCTCTGAAACACCAAAACCACACAGCACAAATCAGATGTTTCAAAGGAACATGCTGTTTATGTTTGACTCCACTGAGAACAACAGACAGGACAAAAGACACACTATGGGAGAGAGACAGAGTTTAATAATGTTTAATGAAGTTTAATAATAAACAACAACAACCCCCCTGTAGTTTCTCATTACTTGATTGACCTGGCCCTAAACCTGTCCTGCACCGTGCACTGTAGAAGAGGGGGATGGGACAAGTCATCAGTGTGCATCTCAGGTCTGTCATACGGCAGACCTGAGACGGCAGACACCACATTAATGTTTGTGGTGGTATGTGCCCGCAGAGGGGTGGGAGGCGCCAAGCCACAATCTCCCCTAGGGGACCAAAATGGCTAGAGCCGGCTCTGTCTGTAAGCATGACCACTGCAGCTAAACAACCTGAAGATACAGCTATTGTATTAACTCATCCTTTGGAAGTTCGAGCCACTGGGACAATTAAAGTTTTGATTTTGAAATGTTTAAAAAAACACTCCTTCAGCAGAGAATCCATACAGTACTTAGAGCATGTCAGGAAAAGAAAAATTAAAACTGTGGTGCTTATAATCATAAGCCATGGTCGTCTAGGCAGGTAAAGAGCCAGCTTCATGACATTAAAATCCCCCTACCCTTTTATTCTCATTTTATTGTGCACCCTTTTTGGAGGTGTGTAGTGAGAGGAGGTGGGCAGTTATGGAGATTTGACTTCCCTCGTCCAGTTCCAATATCTAAAATGGTGCAGTCAGCCTCTCTTTGATGGCTTCCATTATCTTTTTTGGACTTAGTTTAACTTCCTGTTTCCACAGTTTGTTTGTTTTTTTTAAATTAAAGTTAACTTGTGTGTCATCCCCTTATTTGTCCAGTGTTAAACCATGTTGTGACCATTGGGGGCTTGTCCGGGATTTGAATTTGAACCTGAAAGATTTAAAATCAAATCTTGGAAAAGGAACAAACACAAAAAAGGTGTAAGCCAGGAAACTTTACGTGCGTCTCTGGCACAGATACTGTTTTTTTTACTTGCACCAAGAAATAAGGAAACTTTAAAACTTTAGTACTTGGGTTTTAATGATATACCTACTCTTATTTATTTATTTATTTATCCATTTATTTATTTATAGCTTTTGAACAAATGGGAACAGTAACAGTTTTACTCCACAATTTTCTAACCTCTGGGAAGTGCAGTACTTGCAGGTTTGGTTGTAGGATGCACTGCGTCCTGCACTAAAAACTAGCAATGAAGGTTGGTATTGTATGTGAACTATGACACTCACATTCCTCAGATCATAAAATAGTTGAACCCGTTCTCATTCCTGGGATTAATTAATGCATGGGTTTTTGTCTAAGCCTATAGGCATGGTTCATTTAAGCAGAAGGTGTCTTTTGTCTTCTGTGCTTTCATGCACTGGCTTATAACAATAGTGAGATGGATCAGTCACTCTGAACTTCTCACTGTTACTGTTATGAAGCACTATGATAATTTGCTAACTCAACCAAGTAGTTTTCAGTGCCTAAACCTAATGGAGTAGTTTATAGTGCCTAATCTGAACAGAGCAGTTTTCAGTGCCCAAGTAGTTTTTGGTGCCCAAGTGAAAGCAAGTAAAAAGTGGATGAAAAGCAAAACAAATCAGCAAGTGAAAAAATCTAAACAAAGTGCAAAGTACAAAGGACTGATGACAAACCTGCTGACAAATCGATATTTAGTAGCCGGTGAGTAAGAGCACTGACACACAAGGCTGCCTTGTGAATAATGGGGAGACCCAGGAACCATCTAACAAAATGGTGTTATATTACAGCCAAGGATGAGAATGTTTGCATAATTTTGAAAATGTTAGACTGCAACATTGAGAGTTAAGTCCAGTATAGTAAAGTGCAGTACTTGAATGTTCAATACACATGCATAAAAGAACTACAAAACCAAATTGATTTGAATTAACATCTTTATCAGCTTTAACATCTGACCATTTTCTTTGGAAGATTCTTTTTGGAGGGTAATGAAACAGAATTAAATAATTAGTTTTAATCAAACATTAATCATTTTTAACATTGAGACAAATGAATTAATTCCATATGTGTAAATGATTAATGTAAATGATGTGTTCCCAGTTTGGAGCTGTCTGCCTGCACTTCAGGCTGGGGCAGCCAAACTTCCTCTGGCTGTGAAATGAAGACAGTTAAGCTGTCAAACACTGGAGTTTACTGGTGCCAATCCACACATGGACACAGCAGCAACGCCATCAATGTCACTGTCATTGGTAAGATTCATCAGACTACATAACAACGTGCCTCCAGGACAAACTACATAAATATTCAGTCTTCCTTCCTCTTTTAAGACAATGCAGCTACTTAAACCACAGACTTGCCTTGAAATTTGTTATGACTCATTCATGTGTCACTCTTATGATAAAGGGAAGCGAATCTTCAAGTTGTAAAATGATTCAGTCCAATTAACAGTCAGCCACTAAGAAACACATCATTAAATGAAAAACTGCTGACAACATCGGCCCAATTCTAAACCGTCGCCTCCACGCTCACACCTGCAGCTGCTCAAGGATCTCTGAACTAAGGAGCAGGGTGGAAATAAAGCAGCAAATTTTGGGATGCCTTTCTCTTTTTGCAATGGAAAATTGCTATACTCCTATCAGATGGATGTATTTAGCTGTCCAGCAATAACCTGCTGGAAAATGTACCTATTCTGTTTCAGTTTCTTTCAAAATTCAAAAATACTTAAAAAACAATAGGTGCTGAGCTGAAAACAAGCAGATGA
This sequence comes from Paratilapia polleni, assembly GCA_015106735.1. NCBI lineage: Eukaryota > Metazoa > Chordata > Actinopteri > Cichliformes > Cichlidae > Paratilapia > Paratilapia polleni. The sequence continues at coordinate 622 of VUQI01047715.1, read as the reverse complement.
CAAGTTAAAAAAACCAGCCACTCTCATACTGCTATATTTATTTATTGCACTAGGAAAACTGTGATGTTTCATCAGACAAAAATGTACTAAAATCAAACGATACTAGTCACATGGACACAGTGATGCAGTGATGTAAAGCACGCCGCCACTGGACTCTAGAGCAGTGGAGACTCTCTGGAGCGACGAATCACGCTTCTCCGTCTGGCAATCCGATGGACAAGTCTGGGTTTGGCGGTTGCCAGGAGAACGGTACTTGTCTGACTGCATTGTGCCAAGTGTAAAGTTTGGTGGAGGGGGATTATGGTGTGGGGTTGTTTTTCAGGAGTTGGGCTCGGCCCCTGAGTTCCAGTGAAAGGAACTCTTAATGCTTCAGCATACCAAGACATTTTGGACAATTTCATGCTCCCAACTTTGTGGGAACAGTTTGGGGATGGCCCCTTCCTGTTCCAACATGACTGTGCACCAGTGCACAAAGCAAGGTCCATAAAGACATGGATGAGCAAGTTTGGTGTGGAAGAACTTGACTGGCCTGCACAGAGTCCTGACCTCAACCCGACAGAACACCTTTGGGATGAATTAGACCTGAGACTGTGAGCCAGGCCTTCTCGTCCAACATCAGTGT
>VUQI01047714.1:14339-36598 GCA_015106735.1 Paratilapia polleni | reverse complement strand
TTTACATTTTGAGAGAAGCCAATCGAGTCCAATAATAAATTAAATGCAGCATTGAGGCTGTCGTTTTTGGCATCTACATGAATGTTAAAATCACCTACTATGATTATTTTATCTGAACTGAGCACTAACTCAGATAAAAAGTCTGAGAATTCAGATAAAAACTCTGAGTAGGGGCCGGGTGGACGATAGATAACAACAAGTAAAACTGGTTTTTGAGTTTTCCAATTAGGGTGGTTAATTAGAGTTAGGCCCAGAAAAAGAATATAGCCACATTGATCTTTGACTACCAAATACTAACCAGTTCATCCTTGAGTCCAAATGAACGCTGTACCAAACTTGAAGAAATTCCCTTTATTCCTAAGAAAACATGTAGACAGTATTGGGATGGTTGGACGTACGGACACAAGGATGACAAACCTAGATCAATGTGAAAGCATAATGCCTCTAGTCATGGGTGTCATAGGCACAGAGGCATGAAAACATTCAACATAGTCAGTCTTCACCTGCTTTCATAGTATATCTACCTACACAAGCAACCACTACAAAATATTAAGATATGCATTAAGAAATTTAAATTATCAGATTACCTGCCTGGGAAAAGAAAGACAAGCTAAGAATATACTAGCTACTGGGTCTAACTCCAGTTCTGTGATTTTGGTTTGGTGATACTGAACTTGTGCTATTACACTTGTTGTCAGAATCTCTTTTAATCAGTCATTTTGATAAGTCTGTCTTTTCCTTTAGGGTTGTTTTACAGTGTAAGCAGCTGTTGAATGGAATACAATGGAATAGATTTTTTTTCCTGCAGGATTTTCCACCACTGATTCGGGCTTTTCACCATTTTAAGGGGTGTGAATTCACATTTCCTTTTGCATAACAGCCAATAAGCAAGCTCTCTGACCAAAGTCTATAATCACAGGTTTTAAAGCCTGAAAACAGTGCCAAGCAGGGTTGCAGAAGTCTAGTTTCATCACTACCCTTTTGAATTACAATTTGCTGAAAGATTAATATTTCAATTTTGCCCAATAATGCTAAAATATACCCAAGATTTAGATTTAGATGAGAGTTTTAAGTCCTTTTTAAATATCTGATTAAATATTTGAATTATAAGCATGGATGAGTTCTCAATCACTAGGACTGGTTTGAGATGGCTTTGAAATAAAGTAACCTGTCATTATGTTGGTTTATTATGCTGCTTCAGATTTTGACATAACAACCTTTGAAAAAGAATGCACCATTGAGTTGACAGGACATACAATGTCAAAGTGAAATGCGATACAGATTGTGATACCAGTGATAGTGCAGGCCTGAAGAGACTTCAATGTGTATTTCACTATCAACCAAGGAAGGCTAATTTCCTTGCACTGCTACTTGAAGGTGTTGTGTTTTGCTCTTGTCAGTTATTATTAAAGCAGTCAAGACAAGAGTTGTATAGGTGCTGCATGTTTAAATGGGCTTGTGTTGTGATAGAGCTACAGTGCCCTCTGTCAGCATTAAGAGGGATATCACATACCTTTAGTTGTGTTTCCCTTGTTTGTGTGTGTGTCTGTGTGTATAAACAGTTAGCTCCATAATTTGTTGGACAAAGACATTTTTGTAGATTTTCCTTTGTAGACCACCATCACAATGGATTCTAAATCAAACAATTAATATGTGACTGAAGTGCAGACTCTTAGCTGTAATTTAAGGCATTTTACAAAGGTTTTGCTTGAACTTTTTATGAATTATAGCCATTTTTATACATAGTGACCCATTTTCAAAGACTCAAAATTAGCTGGACAAACTAACATAATTGTAAATATAAAGATTGTTTTTAATACTTTAATACTTGGATGAAAATACTTTAAAGGTACAGTGTGTAAACTCTCACCGCCAGACATCAGTAGATTGCAGATTGCAGTCAACTGAATTCAGTTTTCTTATCTCTCCCAATTCAAGTGCATAATCTTAGCTACGATGGCCACTGTAGGACAAGCATATTTTCATCTGTAGTGAGTGTAGGCTGTCAGTCCACTGTTTACCTCAGCTGTCAGTATGCTGGGTGAGAAGAGTCCACGTCTATTTACTCTGGAGGATGCTGTAAAACTTTGTGAAAGGTGTCCGATACGGGTCGATGAGTCAGTGAAGCTCACTTCTGACCGACGACAGTGATAATGAGGTGAGATGTTGAGGATATCCTGAACTTTTCTGTCAGTAAGCGCTGCAGTTTTTGCCGCTGTTAGCCGGTGTTAGTGAAACTTTCTTTGAAGTGGATCTAACGTTATTGGATTCGGGCACTTAGCAAATAAACTCTTATACAATCTGAGAATATAATCAAACTGCTTATCAGATGGAAAGTGTGATTTTTAGACCACTCAAGCCTAACATTAGCTGGCATAATGTTAGCTTATAACCAGCTGTTGTCGTTGTCAGCTGTCCAAAGACAGGAGGTTTGCATGTCTAATCTCCTGACAATAAGTAATTGCAACAATATAAATAAGCGTGTTTATGCATGTTTTTGTGCGTTAGAGCCCTGACTTCAGTTCAGGAGATGAGGAATAGGATAACGTTTTATCCAGATGCTTGTCGCATGGTCTCTTTCCTTCGTCTTTTCACTTCTTTGGTGAAGGGGACCCTTTCTCAGATGATAAAACATAAGTATGATCCTTCATATCTTGAGTCTGAAGGTGCAGGTACAAATTAAAGTTTGCCTCCATGGCACTTGAATGCCTACGAGTTCTCTTCTCCTCCACCTTTTACTATGTATGTGGCCGGTCTCTAGTCACATACATAAAACGCGATTAGGGGGAACAGCGATGTCCATCACAGCCACTGTATTCAAGATGGCGGGACAACATGGCAGCTTACACAAACCGGTGCCCCCTCCCATGTAGTTTTAATGGATTAATTCAAAGTTGGAATTTGTTGGAAAACGTAATTACACACTAATCCGTGTATATTTATGAGTACAATATTCTTTTTTTCTATTAAATAACCTCAAAAAATGACTTACTGTACCTTTAATACTTGCAGTCAATGACTACCAGAAGTGTAGAACCCATGGACATCACCAAATGGTGTGTTTCCTCCCTTAAGATGCTCTGCTAGACCTTTAACGCACCCACCTTCAGTTGCTACTTCTTTGTGAGTCTCTCTGCATTTACTTTTGTATTTAATAACTGAAAAGCATGTTCTACTAGGCTCATATCAGTTGACTGACTTGGCCATTGAAAAATATCCCATTTCTTTGCCATGAGAAACTCTTGGGTTGCTTTTGCAGTATGCTTTGGGTTCCATTAGCACTGTGAAAGGCTGTCTGATCACTTCTGCAGCATTTGGCTGAATGTGAGCCGAAAGTATAGCCCTGTACACTTCAGAATTCAACCTGCTACTTCTATCAGCAGTCACATCATCAACAAACACTAGTGCCAGGTCCACTGGCAGCCATACATGCCCATGCCATAACATTGGCTCCACCATGTTTGACAGATAACGTGGTATACTTCAGATATGAGCTATTTCTCTCCTTCTCCATACTTTTCTCTTCCCATCACTCTGGTACAAGTTAATCTGTCCAAAGATTTTTTTTTTTTCCAGAACTGTGTAGGCTCTTTTAGATGTTTTCTGGCAAAGTCTCATCTGGCTTTCCTGGTCTTGAATGTAACCAGTGGTTTGCACCTTGTTGTAAACCCTCTGCATTTCCATTCATGAAGGCACCTCCTGATTGTAGACTTTGACAATGATACACTTACCTCCTCAACAGAGTTCTTGACTTGGTTAGAGATTATGAAGTTGTTTTTCTTAACCCATTTTGACATTTGACAGCAGTAAAAATACCCTAAATGTTATTCTTTTAGCCTGAAATTTGATGACTTCCTAAAGTGGCCCAAAATACATAAAAATGAAAATATTTTATTGTGATTGTATGCCATTGTACAGATGGTACTTTTTTTTTAATTTATTTATTTTATTTTATTTTTATTATTCTTGGTCAAATTTGACCCATATCTATCTAGTTGGATTTAAATCCATCAGTGTGAGTCAAATCAAGGAAAATGGTGTTTTTAGGAAATCTTGAAACTATGTAACTGTACATGGGTCATACAATTATAAAGTTACCTGAGCTGTCATTTCAGTGAGCATGGGAAACACATATGCCAGTCTCACACCATTACTCTACCACTGCTTTAAAAGCACAGACTAGTTTGCAATAAGCAATTTTTTTTATGTTTTGTGCTCTAAGTGTTAATTAATGTTGAATTAATACTGATAATTATAGATTTTTTTTTTTTTTTATGATCATAGCAGTGAGGACAGTGTTTAACGGTTGTAGTGGTTATACATGGTTATATAATAAATCCCATGGTTCCAGAATATTCCTGCCATTTTCACTTTCAATAAAATATATTTAAATTGTGGTTGTTATGTTTTCATGTCTTAGGTAAAACAGGACTTGATATTTTGTGATGGTAAATGTTTTTCTCCAAAAACAAGTGTTGTAAAAACTAAAAAAATGCCCTCTCCCTGCTTGCTGAAACATTAATTAAGGATTAATCATCCATTTATTAACATCTGATAGGCTATTTATACATTCTAAATAGATCTGTAGTTCAAAATTTGGTATACACACTTATTATGAGGGAATTCCTGACCATACTGTGGAGGCATGGAATATGAACAGTAACTAAGTGTTAATTGTGGAAATAATCCTTTCATCATGTACTTTAGTTGTCTTCTGTGGTCTTTCAGACTTTTTGGTGTTGCTGAGCTGGCCAGTTCATTCATTCTTTTTAAGAATGTACCAGATTTTTAACATCTCTTTCGCCCTCATATTTATAATTACAGTGAAAAGCTATAAAATGCAACTTCAACACTTTGACTCAACTTCAGATATTGTGATACTGTGTACTTCATTTGTCATGAAATAACAAGAAAACAGGTCTCACCTGGCCATGAAACTGCTTGTTAGTCAATTGTCCAATTAATTTTGAGCCTCTGAAAATGGGAGATTATGCATAAAAATGGCTGTGTTTCCTAAACAGTTAATGCAAAATTTCTGTTAAACCCCTTGAATTAAAGATGAAAATCTGCTCTTCAATCACATATTGATTGTTTGACTTAAAACAGAGGTGGTCTACAGAGGCAAAATTACACAAAATGTGCCTTTGTCCAACAAATTATGGACCTAACTGCATGTATGTATGTTTCAAGTTGAAGATATGAGGATGTGACAGTATAACGAGTTACCACAGATGCAATAACCACACCCGTGGGTGTTTATGCAGTGGGGCTCTTCTTTTGAGGTAAAAGGGTCTTGAGGCAGTTATTAGTGTTTATAGTGTTGCTTATGTGTCTGAAACTGAAACCTGATTGCGGGAAAATAACCAAGCGTCTTGCTCAGAGTTGATCATATCTTTATCTGCTCCATCTGACCATGCTAGACATTTTCCAATATGGGTTTGCTTCATTTACAGCCATGTGCTCAGCTTTGACGAATGCAAGTTTATATTCTGAATAAAACTGTCTCACCGTACTTAGACATGAAGCCAAATTCATGCTGGCAGAATGGAAAAGTATAATACTGGTTTGAAGTTATGTTGCTGACAACAAATGCAGTTTTTTGTTTTTATTATCATGGACATTTTGAGGGGTAACACACAAGTGTTACAAATAGCATAGATGCAGTTCATCTATGTAACCAGCCTGTGTACAGAACTTTTTCATAAAAAATATATTGATGCATCATAGCAGGAAAACCACAGTTGTAACTGCTACCATTACTATTAAATGCATTTCAGGTTAGGTTTATCAGTTCCAGGGCTTTAGTTTCTGTATGTGCATGTGTGTGTGTGTGTGTGTGTGTGTGTGTGTGTCTGGTGGAGGGTGGGGTATGACAAATAGAGAAATAGAGAGACTGCGAGAGAGACAGATTAAGAGAACAACTCTTTCTTATGCTATTCTGGGTCTGAAGAAGATATTTATGCAAGGCTCAGATTGACAAAACCTATCACCGTGAGTATCTATATGTTTATTCAATCTATTGCTAGTTGTGTAAAACTGTTTTTGGTTTATGCAGTGCTATTTAAAAAAAAACAGGATCAAATCATTCAGCACACTGACACTAGGGGGAACCATTCAGCCACATAATGGTAGTTGGTCAGCGTTATTTAGTTACACTGAATAAATTTAAAATGAAGGTCACATAAAAAGAAATCTTAGAGGTGCCAAGGGCTTCTTACAATGCAACTGCATACTTACAGTACTACATTACTGTTATTCTGCAAGTACCAGAAGATAGGAGTAGTAAAAGACAGGTGTTGTGCAGCAATGTGCATCACATATTTACATCACACAACAGTGGAAGTAATAGGAAAATGGCAGTTATTGAAATTGATTTATTCATGCTGTTTATATGAATAAATGTCACGTAAACAACTACTTTTATATAGTTTAATGTCTCTCCTTAATCTGCCTACTGTCAGTAATGACTGCTACTAGTAATAACACTTTTTTTACAGGGTTTTTGTAGTAGTTATGCTTCTGCTTCTACCAGTACTACTGCTATGTTGTTTGTACAGTTCTACTTCTAATTGCTTTGACTACTCAAACTACAGTTAATGTGGCATCTATTACTATGAAATTTTTCACTACTGCCATTGTGGAAATATTCAGCTTAGTAAGAAGTACCTATATCTCACTGCAATTGAAAGAACAGTGGCCACAATTATTAGAAAGAAAGAAAGAAAGAAAGAAAGAAAATGCCAACATAAATGGCGTTTATCAGAAATCACCATGGTTCAAAGTAAATATTAAAGACAAATCACTGTAATAATAGAGTAGACTGAATCCAGGCATTATTTGGTGGACTAAATCCATCCATCCATTTTCTTCTGCTTTCTCTAATTCATGGTTGTGGGAGGCTAAAGTCTGGGCTAACACAGACTTGTGGACTAAATGTGTTGGACAAATCCAAGCTTTTGTTGAAAAAAAACACAAAAAGTCTGGGTAGGTTAAAAAAATAAAGAAAATTAATTTTAAAAAAGCAATCCATGGTACAAACAAAAAGTACGACAAAACTAAACTACAAAGATAACTAAAAGCCAACAATGGGTAAAACAGGCTAAATACTGACTAAATGTTGCGGTAAAGACCACTTTGACCAAGACCAAGGCATGACGAAGGCACTGAGGTTAATCTGAAACATCCACATTCCAGTTTGACATCCAATCAGAATAATGATGTTAACAAATAAACTGGACAGACAATTTAGTGATATCTCAGAAGCTGTGGTATTGCCAGTCTCGAAATAAACTAAGTCCTATTTGTCTGATACAGATATATTTAAATGTGTTCAATTCTGAGACAAGACTGAGACCTCTGAAAGAGTGATCTCAAGTAGGCTACTACTAATAATGGCACATGTGAAACAGGGCATGGCAAGTAATCACCGGGTAGGAAAACAAAGAAAGACAGAAAGCAAAGCAGCCAAAGAAAGACAAGGAAGGTTTTACATTTAGAAGTAAACATGAAAATGATTTTTAAAAAAGAAATAAAAGACATAAAAAAGACCTGACACCAGGTGGAAATGCTCACAACTCATGCACATCTGACATGCTTTATTGAGGTCTATTTTATTTCATAAACTGATTATATGTTTAAATATGAAAAGTAAAAGTCATCAAATAAAATGCAGTGTAAAAAAAAAAGCGCATTTCCCACTAAAAAAAAGTACAACCATCAATAACCATCAATCATGTAAACTTTGAGTTTAAAAATTGTATTAATTTCTGCTAATAATAACTAGATTTATACCACTTCTAATCAAATAGAGGCTCTACGTGTATGGAACAACATGTGACAGCCACACAGTCTGTCTGATTTCTGAATGCCTGATAAAGGTGATTCCAAAACCACTGACTACTGTCTTTCTTACATAATATTTTTGTATGACAAAACCGATTCCACAATGTCAGGTACAGGTCCAGTTTTGATCAAATGTGTGCCTTTGTAGGACAAAATGGGTATTTCTGTGGACAATTTTGAGCTCTCAATGTCCCCTTTTAAACCACACACTCAGCTCTCACTTTGCTCTTTGAAGTCTGAAAGGATCATGGATAGGCTTAGCAAATAAGTTTAAACATGGCTACATTAGAATCAGTTGTTTGTATTTGACAGAGCAACAAAAAATCCAAAATGATAAGAAATAACAATACTAAAAAAGAGCTATTTCTCTCCAAATGTGCTTAATGGCATATTAAACAACTCTTAAACAAGCAAAACATAAACTTGAATACAATTCCTGTGACTCCTAGAAGTCAACTCACCTTTGATTTACAGCCAGTTTACATGAAGCTGGTTCTGGATAAGCCAGCTAAGCAGCATTGTTTTCACTGGTCCTGAAAGCTTTGCTATGAAGTTAGCACTTACAGGTTCTCAGTTTTACTGTCAAGAGTCAGACTGTACGGGACTACACTGCTGGGTTTAACTGTAGTATGCTATGTAATCTCAGTGTTAGTGACTAATTTTTATTGGATCATTTTAAAATGATGCTGAGCTGACTGCTGTTAGCAGGCTAATCCCAGCACTCATGGCTATCACTGTAAGCTAGCCACCAACACACTAGTCACCAATTTACAGAGACTTATAAATGCTACCATAAAGATGCATGACTGCCTTACATTTCTTCTGTCAAAACACTCTCTTCAAAGTCTGTTTTCCAAAGGAAAGCTTGGTTACCAACCTGCATCCATAAATTGTTTAGGTGCAGTGCACAGATACATGCTAATAAGTGCTAAGTAACATACAATATAAAATACTAGAATTTCACTCACCAACTGGACACAAACTTAGATGGCCTTAGACCAAAAATGGTCAGCTGGTCAAACTCAGTGACTTGAATTGCAGAGGTAAGGCTTACTAGACAGCTGCTGGCTACAGCTGCCTGCTGCAGTTTCTATCAAGGGAAAAATTAGTTATAGATGGATATTAATTGACTGACTTTTGGAGCCAAGTGTCTATTAAAGGAACTGCATGTTTTGGCACTTCTGTGTTTGCTTCATTTTTCAGCCCTGGAAATATCTATCCATTCCTATTCAGAGTTTGTGGCTCTGTAACTATGTCACCTCACTTCTTCCTTTGTTCATGATTACTGGCCACTGCTTTCAAAAATGACACATGGAACCTTTTTTTAATCACTCCTTTTAAAACATTTATCACAGAATAAGTTCTTTGAACTTTGAAACTTCGGCTACTTTGTTCTGATACCATTTCTGTACTTTTACTTCTACAGGATTTTCCTAAATATTGCTGATTTGTGTGGTGTATATCTGTCAGGGCGAATTCAAATCTCAAGTGGCTGCTTCAAAACAAAAATCCCATAGCAAAAGCTGACTTCTGGAGAAGCTTCATTAATGTATATGGCACCAAGCAGAAAAAGACTTGTTTTTCAGTACATTTCAAGCTATACATTGTATAAATTTTAGGAAAAAAAAAGTTTATTCATTTAGACTATCTAATAAAAATAAAGCATTAAGTGTGCTCACTCTGAAATAAACTTTGTATATATTAGAGTGTGACACATATGCTGGGGGCTGCTAGGTGAATGACACACCTGTGCCCTCAACCCATTTTTGGTTTGGTTTGATGTTTGGTTTTGTTTTCACATTTAAAAACACCATATGCTGCATTATTCCCACACACTGACATTTACAATGATGTCACTGTAAACCAGGCCTCATGACCTAATTTGTATCATAATTGCTATTCATTATTCTGAGAAATAATTTATATTTGGTGTTCTTGCACGCTGCTTTTTTTTCCCTTCCAGCATGCCACCAGTGCACACAGACTATGCATGCACTGGCACTAACATTCAATAGAGCACTTGAAGTTTTTTTTTTTGTTTTTTTTTCTCCGCACCCATCATGTGTATCATGACCAGTGTCATAGCCAGGACTATCAGCCAGTTTAGCCAATTTTAGATTTAGATGCGACTTTGTCTATGTAGCATTTATGTTAGAGATGCGCTGTTGCCTCCCAGTGACAAACTGAAATTAAAAATGTCAAAAGTTTTAAGCAAGTTTGTAAAATAACAATTATGGATTTATATATATATATATATATATATACATATATATATATATAAAAGAATATCGGAAGATATATATCGGAGTATCTTAAACTCAGGTTTTGAAATTGCCATCACAATTACCTATATGGCAGTAGTCATAGACTAATGGTTTGCATTCTTGCCAAGACACCCGTGTTATATAATAACTAATTCTTTTGCCACAAATTCCAAAGAAATGCAATAGTAGTGTAGTAATTCAGTAATAAATATTATAGCTACATTTTATCTAAAATGCATGTGGTCACTTTGCATGTCCTTGAGTACACTGCAACCCCCATTATGCCACTTATGTTTTGTCGTCACAGGAATATAATCTCGCAACAGCCTTAGAAATAAGAGGCCCCTTGTAATCTAATCGATTGCCGAGCAGGGAGGCAGACTGGGTCCACACTCTGTGATCCGTTTCTCTGTGTCAGACCAAGTTCCCAGAATAGCAGCTCGTGCGGGTTGTCTGTGGAGGAGATGGAAGAGGAAGTCAGTGGTGGATGTAACAACTGTTGCTTTTGCTGCTGCGGAACCAAACTACCTGTCAGTCCGCGCTGCATGGCAGATGTCGGACAACAATGAATTCCGTTTCAAGCCGAGACATTCAGTCTGGATCAGTGTGCAAGTTCATGGGATTATATAAACTCCTACGTGTTTAAGGTAAATAAAAAAGAGAGCGAGAGAAACCTTCGTGCGTGAATCGGTTTCCTGTTTGAACTAGGTAACTGCTGTAATATAGCTATTGAATATCGTTCGACTATCAATTGGCTACAGACGCTTCAGAGCTGCTAGAGGCGCATGTCTGCAGCAAAGGCAGACAAGGAGCGTCTGTCTGATGAATGGAAAGCCAGACGGGCTCTGCTGTAGACTGCGGTGATCGGATAACCTGTTGAATTGGAGCTGTCAGTCAGCTCCAAACCTTCCAGGCAGCACAGCCAGCAAAAAAAAACAAAAACAAAAACAAAAAAAAAAAACATCACTTAACACGAGAAACAGCGCGTTGCCACAATAAGAACAAAAGTCGATTTACGGTTTTGCAGCTGATGGTTATTTCCAGAGATGCGCTGTTGCCTGCCAGGTATGCACCCTGTCCTTAGTCTACTACTTAACTTGCCTGATAATCTGCAAAAATACACTTCTCTCACCTTTTTGCTGTTGACATAGCTTAAATATCTATTTGGCTTCCTAAAGTAATTGCGCAGACAAACTAGGAAGTAGTTTCAAAAGTGGTAGGCCTATATTTAAAAAAAGGAAACTATTAATTTAACTTAATAATATCGCTGATGGGAAAGTTCATCACTTTGATTATCGTTTGGAGGCGTTAGTATTAATGACTTTGTCCACCGTTTACTTTGCCACTACATCACATTATTCCTGTTGTCGGCAGCAGCAGTTAAAACACATGAGGCTCTACCGGTTTGACCTTGAGTCACATCTCCACAGTAGCTTTTTATCATTGCTTACACGCGGGTTTCCAGTTCTTTGGTTGTTGAAAATAGCTTGGCTGCTCCCTGTCGCTATGGCTAATTCCTTAGGAACCGGTGGATCCAGTTTGATCCCTCTCTTTCTTCCCTTACCAACTTGTTGAGTCTTCCCCTTCTTTGTTCCTACTGCAAAAGTTCACAGTGGAAGACATTAGTCCTCTAATGAAATGCGACCTCCAATGAAATGTTGTACATTTTAATCAAGTGAGTCTAAACCTCGACTGGGCGGCGTGGGTGTCATTTTTAATGTGGAAAACTCGTTGGGACGCACGCAGAAGAAGCTTTGACACTCACCTGTAGGACACAATCGACGCGCACCTCTTAACTTTCCTCTGATTTTCTGAACTGGCTATGAATTAGGAGATGTTTTTCGTTTACAGTGGACTGCTGATGAAACATGTTTTTTCTAAAAAAATAAGTGTTTTCTTTCGTATTGAAACATCACTGGACTAAATAGGCAAATTTTACTCTTTGCTTCATTAAAGGGAGGTGGAGACACCTTGCCACCCCCTCCTCCATCCTTGACTGAAAATACCAACTAATTTTGCACAAGGGAGACCCTTGAAGGTAATTTTATGAAGACAACTTTTTATATTGATTGCATATTACTTTCTTGTTTTGCTTTCACGTTTCACTTTTAATTTTAGTTGCTTATCATATAGAAATAACCATAGTTTAAAAGAAATGGTTTGCCTAGTTGTGACTGTAAAATAGCCTAAGATTACCCCATGTAGCTAGGAGGGGGGTCTCATTTATGAATGAATGTCTAAGAAAATTGCATCTCGCTCTTGCTATTAGAATATACATATCTAATCATAAGAAACTGAAAAAGGGATGTGGATTCTGCATTTGTCTTGCACTATTTTCTTCTTATTGAAGGGCTATGTTTTATGTTCTTCAAGGAAGCCAGCAGTTGTGCAGTGATACCATAGAAAGTTGCTGTGAGACTACACACTGTAAAAAAATAATATCACAAATCTTTTTGTTGTAATGCTCCTCTAAATTCCAATGATTATAAAGTCACTTTATAATTCTTAAGTATAACTTTTTTCTACTCAACAATAAAAGAAGGTTGAGCGATAAAGATAGAACCAAACTTCAGTTCGTAACTCATAAAAATAACAAATCAGCTTATTTATACCTTCAGTTGAGCCCCACCATATATTGCTAACATTCAGTTTAAAGTTTTAAAACAAAGTGTGTGTTACAGTTCATTTCTGGACAGTTGAATGCCTCGTGTCTCTTTTTGAGGTAATACTGTCTATTGTGTCGATTGCTTTGTCAATCAAATACCTGTGCTGCACTAAAGTTCAAATTGTAACGTGAGAAATTTTAGTGATTAATCTGTCAGTGTAGTACATTTTTTGTTTGATTTCTCTTGCCTTCTTTGTTATTCACTCAAATAGTCAAGGGCTTCATTTGACCTTAATTAAAGGTTGGTGAAATGCGTAACATTTATACAATGATTCTGTAATTTCATGGAAAGAAGAGAATAGAGAAACCATCAAATCAACAATTCAACTTCTTTTTAAACAAGAAATTATTTTGAAGAATGTGAAACTAAAACACGGCTGTTCACACATTTAAAATAGTTCAGAGGGTAGCTTGCTAAATATACATGACTACTTCTCTAAAAAGAAAACTGCACATGCCTATTGTTGCTGTAATGCACTTCTCTAGAGTGTAAGCTATGCATCTAATGCTTTTAGCAGCTGTAAATTTTGGTTAGTTTGCAGGTTTGTGGCTTTTATTTGAATATTTGATCAAGGTTAATCCTTTAGGCTTACATTATTTATTGTGACACTTAGCTTTAGCTGTTCATCTTCTTCATTAAACAAATGAAGAATTAAGAAAAATGTATATATGCCAAATTAATGTAAATGTTGCAGTAATATCTCAATTTTGTATTGCAGCACTCCAAAAGCACTTGAAATGGAGGCTCCCGAAGACTACCGTACTAGTAAGTCTTTATATCTCTTATATATTACATTCATTTGACTCTGTGACCCCTACATTATAAACAAGGACACAGTATAACCCATAAATTAGAATGTGTGTTTATATTCTACCAAATATGAGAATAATAATGATTGCATCAGTATTATAACTTTGACACTGTTAAGTGGTTTTGACTTTCACAATGAATCCAGCGTTTTTATTGCAATGCCGATTTAATATTAAACAAAAAACAAACAAAAAAAAAAACTCAGCCAAAAACATTTTTGCAATCACAACACAACATTTTAAGGGATTTTCCCCCAAGTGCAGCCTTTTTCCTGTTCACCCCTTAAAGGTAGAGAAAATGCATTAGCAACATCCTGTTGAATGCAGCAGATACTGGATATGCACTTTGTGGTGCTCCATTGCCCTTTGCTGGTTTCCTTTGGGCAGGTCTCTTGAATATCTTCCCTGCCCCCCCCTTCTATTTCTCTTTGGTGTGCATATTTCAAAACAGGTAGCATGTTGTTGATGACATCTATGGGGACTTTTAGATCTCCATTTGGGGTTTGTGCTTGTAGGAGCACTTGGCAGGCGAGTAGGCTTGGAGGTGGAAAAGAGAAAGGGAGGCTCTTCTTCTCCATGTCTATCTGTGGCTCACATCTGAAATAATATTTTTGAAAGAAACAGCTGTATATCTTGCAGAAGGCTTATATCTGTGGGGGACACAGGATGGAAACTGTCATTGCTCCCATGTATTTTACTTTCTCCTCAGTACTGCCAAGGCACTGGTGAATGTGAATCATAATTTAGGTCAAGCATTCCACCTTTTGTGTCACACATCATCACAATCTCACACATACACATCTATACTCTTCCACTTGTACACAACTATACCCTACTACACTAATCCCTCTTACATGTAAACATTCTGTTTACAGACCATTTCTGAAAATTCTGGGACACTGTGCAAAATGTAACGAAAATAGAGTGTGCAATGGTTTGCAAGTCACTTAAATCCCACATTTTATTTAAAATAGTACAAAGACAACATATCAGATGTTGAAACTGAGAAATTATATTGTTTTTGTTTGTTTGTTTTGAGAAAAATATAGGCTAATTTCAAACTTTATGCCAACAACACATTTCAAATAATTTAGGTCAGGGAGATGTTTACTACTGTGTTGCATCCCCACTTCTGCTAAAAACTCTTCTTCTAACACCATTTGCTATAGTTTTGAAAGCAAGACCTCTTCTTGATAAAAGATGCAACCTGCTCGACCGTTTGTTTGCCCTTTTTTTATTTTTCATTTTTAAAATATTTTTTCAATGGATGGCCATTATGGACGCATGCTTCTCAGCTTAGCATCAAGCCTCTTTTACTTTGAAGTCATGCTGTTGTCAAAAATACAGAATGTAGTGTGGTATTGATTTGCTGATATAAGCAAGGTCTCCCCTGAAAAAGATGTTGTATGCAGCATATATTTCCCAAAAAAAAGCAAAAAGCTATTGTTCAGCATTCATAGTAACCAATGCCATGTGCACTTATGCATCCCCATACATTTTTGCTTTAGAACAATACACAAGACAGTTTTCCACATCACTTCATTCCATCTTAAATAATCTCAGGCCCAGGGAATGTGGCAGTGTTTCTGAATCTTTTTTTTTTATATATAGGCTACTGTGTTTTTATTGTTATTATTACTTTTTATTTGCATGGTAGCCTTTTAACTTGTGTTTCCTGAACTGTGTTCCCTGACAGTGGTTTTCAAAAGCGTTCCTGAGATCATGCAGCAATTTACACTGCAATAAAATGCCTTTCTTTATGGCGTTGCGGTATGAAAATCCTGGGCTTTCGATACTGGATTTTGGCTGTGTTTGTTGCATACAGCGATTTCTCCAGATTCTCTAAATCTTTTAATGATATATGCCATTATTAAAACTCTTTGCAGTTTAAGTTGAAGTTAAATAAAGGCAGTCTTTTGCAGGTGAAGCCCTCCCCGTGTTTACTTCTGAAAGACTTCAGCTAGCTTGGGATGTTCTAATACCAGTTATAAAATGCTCCACCAGGTGTTTTTTGTTTCTTTCTTTGTTTTATTTATAACTACTCATCTTCTCCAGTCATTTCTTGCCCCGGATCCACCTTTTTTAAAATGTGTGGGTGGTATGAAACTCAAAAAGAGTCTATATTTAACAAAATAAATTTAAAAAAAAAGATGATTTTGACAATTTAAATATGTTGTAAGAGCAGAAACTCCAATTACTATCCTGAGACGATGACTGTACTTTAGAAGCTATGCATTCATTTTGTGTCAGTGAAGTCAGCAATTATTACACCCACAAGTTTCATGTGTACACATTTGTTCCTTTCCATTTGCCAGCACATTAAATCATCCCAATTTGGTTTATTACTCAAAGAACCTTTTCCTCCGCAAGCTTTGATATCCTAATCTGTTCATACAGGTTTGACTCAGCAAATCTGGGGCGCCAACGCAAACCTCAGTCCATGAAAGCATATGTGTATGCCGCAGTGCATTTTTAACCCATCCCAAATTTATAAAATATCAGCCAGCAAAAAATTAAAAGTTTGTGTCTGGAAATTCACTTGTTGTATGGGTATAGCTGACCGTTGTAATTAGCAAACAAACACACACACACACACACACATATATATATATACACACACACACACTGGATGCTTTATTAGGCACACCATGTTAGTAGTGGGTTGGACCTTTGCCTTCAGAACTGCCTTAATTCTTCATGGCACAGATTCAGCAAGGCACTGGAAACATTCCTCAGAGATTTTGGTCCATATTGATATGATAGCATCACACAGTTGGTGCCGATTTGTTGGCTGCACATCCAAGGTGCAAATCTCTCATTCCACCACATCCCAAAAGTGCTCTACTGGATTGAGATCTGCTAACTGTGGAGGTCATTTGAGTACATTGAACTCATTGTTATGTTCAAGAAACCAGCTTGAGATGATTTGAGCTTTGTGACATGCTTTATCCTGCTGGACGCAGCCATCAGAAGATGACCTTGTCATCAGAAGATGACCTATGACTACCACTGTAGTCATAAAGGGATGGACATCATCAGCAACAATACTCAGGTAGGCTGTGGTGTTCACACTATGCTCAACTGATACTAAGAGGCCCAAAGTATGCCAATAAAATATCCCCCACACCATTACACTACCACAGCCACCAGCCTGAACCAGTGATACAAGTCAGGATGGATCCATGCTTTCATATCATGTATGACAAATTCTGACCCTAAAATCTGAATGTCGTAGCAGAAATCGAGACTCATCAGACCAGGCAACATTTTTCCAATCTTCTGTTGTCCGGTTTTGGTGAGCATATGTGAATTGTAGCCTCGGTTCGCTATTCTTAGCTGACAGGAGTGGCACCCAGTGCAGTCTTTTGCTGCTGTAGCCCATCTGCTTCAAGGTCTTACATGTTGTGTGTTCAGAGATGCTCTTTTGCATATCGTGGTTGTAACAAGCGGTTATTTGAGTTGCTCTTGCCTTCCTATCAGCTCGAAGCAGTCTGGTCATTCTCCTCTGACCTCTGACATCAACACGGCATTTTCACACTGAAAACTGGTGCTGACTGAATGTTTTATCTTTTTAGGACCATTTTCTGTAAATCCTAGAGATGGTTGTGCGGAAAATTCCAATAGATCAGCAGTCTTTGAAATACTCAGACTACCAGGTCTGGCAGCAAGAACCATGCCACATTCAAAGTCACTTAAATCACCTTTCTTCCCCATTCTGATGCAGGGTTTGATCTTCAGCAGGTCGTCTTGGCCATGTCTACATGCCTAAATGTATTGAGTTGCTGCCATGTGACTGGCCGATTAGATATTTCTATTAACGAGCAGTTGAACAGGTGTACCTAAAGAAGTAGATATGCTATATATATGTGTATATATCTCTATCTATCTGTCTATCTATCTATATATATATAGATAGATAGACAGATAGAGAGAGAGAGAGAGAGAAACAGAGAGGTGTAGATATGGATATATCTCTGTGTGTGTGTTTGTGTGCGTGTGTTTTTTGGGATTACCTAGCCATGCTGCTGTTAGGTGTCTGACAGCATCTGTTACAGTAATGGAAAATCCTTCATGACAAATCTGGGCCACTCCTGTCTCCAGGACAGTATTGCCAAGGGATAGCCAATATTGGTCACCTGAGATTTCCTCCAACCCCAGCCTGTGCAACCTGAGCCCAGGCCCAGGGATTGTGTCATGGATAACGTCTCCCAGTAAGCCTCACTCAGTGAGGCTGCAACTACAATGGAACAGTACCACAGAAAGGCTTGTCAAGTTAAGAGGAGCTGTCA
Source organism: Paratilapia polleni (assembly GCA_015106735.1). Classification (NCBI taxonomy): domain Eukaryota; kingdom Metazoa; phylum Chordata; class Actinopteri; order Cichliformes; family Cichlidae; genus Paratilapia; species Paratilapia polleni. Next base: position 18,728 of record VUQI01047714.1, on the reverse strand, counting down.
AAGGGAGAGAAGATCTGACACAGATTTCTTTTTTCACGTATGAGAGGTCACGTCAGACATGTTCAGGAAAAGCTAATTATTACAGTGCATCATTATAGCAGTTCAGGTGCAACGTGTATTGCATTCATTTGATTTTTATAGGAGATTCCATACTTACAGCTATCTTTTTAAAATTATTCTGGCACTGTGGTAACACCATAATCAATACTTTACAGTTTTTCTCACTGTGGTTCCTAAGGGGTCAGAAGGGGTGTTTGCCTGTTGCCACTGTATTGTTCTAGTAACCCTGATGGGGCCAGGGTGTAAGGGGATAAGGGATTGGTTTGCTCTCCCTCTGAGTGGACACCAGGCTATCCATAGCCTGGGCTCTATACAAACTGCTGAGAGAATGCAATCTGATCTACATTTGCTGAACATTATAATCCCATAGGTGGGTAAAAACTGTTGGGTAGTTGGCTTTTACATTCTGTATGTTGACCACCTTATGACTATTATGCCTTGAAGTAGATCTGAGAATGAAGAAATGAATCATTTTCAATCTAAGAAGGGACGGATTTACACAAGGCTTCTGCTTTTTATTCTGTATTTCACATGGAACGTTTGCTTAGCTAGACATTTGATTTATTTCTGTTCTTTGTCACTATGTTTGCCTGTATTAAGGTAAATAGACCAGAAATAAGTGTCAGGCCAGGTACGGTATTTTACCGTCTCTAATGTAATCCTTTATAATGACATTTTTGTTTTTTTGTTTGTTTGTTTGTTTTTGGCACCAACTTTTCTTTCTTGATGTCAACCTCAGCTTTTGAAACATTCTCTTTTACCATCACCATTCAGTTGAATATTTAACATCACACACAGCAAAACTGGATTTTTTCATGTAACGGTGGCATTTATTGTCCAAGTACCGTATTGTACAGTACAATGCAGATTGCTGTGTTTCTGTGTCTCCCAGGTAACGGCCAATGCTCTCCTGGTAAGGAGAACTCGAGAATGTTGGCGGATATATCAGCACCTAATGGACAGACAGTTCCTCAGGGTCCTAATTCCCCCGGTGGTGAGTGCTCAATTATTAGATACACATTTTTGCAGTCTACCAAGAAGAGCTGTAGAATGTACACTAGATCATTCAATTTATCTTTGTTATAAGAGATTTTTTTCATGATAAAATTTTTTAAGTAAGAAAAGATTACTGTGTCTCGCCTGACTAACTAGTCAGCCTTTAACATGGAATACATAGAGGACACATTTGTAATTGGTTGCACCAGGGAAAATACGATAGCAAATGTGAGCAGATCAGAAAACAGATGGCCCTGATAGTTTTTTTTTGGTGCCTTGCATGGTACTTTGTCACGTGTGTTTGACTGTTTTTGTATTTGAATTTGGGAAACTGCAAAGCGTGCTACGTTAAAAAAAAAAAGAAAAGAGAAAAGAGCAACTACACAACAACAAATTAAATAAAGAATTTGAGAATTTTCATTAAAAATAATGAATAAAGCATAACTGAAGGTGAACATAGTATTACAGAAAGTAGCTGTAGTTTCCACAGTAGAAGCTTTTGTAAAAAAAAAATGTGCCCTGTTGCACCTTATACCATGTTGCACTTGGTCTGAAGTGTTGCTTGGTTCCTTTCAGCCTATTGACTGATATCTCAGATTATCTCTAGCAATGTCACTGTGAAGCAGCAAAGTAAGAAAAGGGGAAACAAAATGAGACAAGGGACCTCAGTGAGAAAAGGGGAAGCTTGTTTCCCACATGTTTAGAAATGCAGGGTGGTGGGCTGTGCAATGGTTTTCATGGGGAGATACTTTTCACTAATAAGAGCTGTTGTCATCCTCTAAGTTGCCTAATATGATTGCCATTTGAGGTTTTGTTACAAAAGAAGGGCTGCATTACCTGTCATCTTCTACTGAAAATGAACACAAAGGGGTAAAAATTTTGGTGGCAAATTTCTTAAACTTGCAAGCATGAACATAAACTGTATAGCAGTTATGTTAGTGTTGTCTCATAAATGGTGCAAGACTTGAATTCCACTCTGGACTAGATGATAGATTGAGGAGTGATAGTATGTCTTCCTAATAAGTTGTTTTGGCATTCAGTCAACCCCTTAATCAATAGTGATCATGATTCTCGATTTTCTGTGTATTATAAGAAAATTCAGATAAGTCACAAATTGAACTGAGGAGTAGTAATAAATGAAAACTGATGATTTCACTAGCTGTTTTTGTCATGCTGATTGTTTCAAGCATATCCTCATCTGACCACTCTTTGCATTCCACTCTGCCACACTGGAGAGACAGATGTAAAGATGCAAGGAGCTGAATAGCAAGGACGTTCAGGTCTGCTCCGTGTTGCCAGGATACAGCTGTCGAAGACAGGCTCGATTGCAACTTGGGTATTGGGATAAGTGTTCTTCTGTACAAACTGTGGCATTGAAAAACATACATTATCAGCTTAAAGAATGCAGGTTTTGTATGCATATGCATATATTCTGTCATATTTAATGACTGAATATATGCATTTGTCCTATTGGCCCATGAGAGTTAAATGGATGCAGCTCCAAGTCAAACGGGAACAATTGCCAAATGCTGTCTAATGGGAGGCTTTAGTAAACCAACGACATATGCTCACAGTATGATTATTGCCGATGTAAATTCCAAACCAGGATAGCCAGGATTAATAACTGCTGACCTGTGCAACATATAAACCCCCTTTCACATCAATCTTAAGCCATTTACAAGATTTTATGTAATGAAAAAAGAAAAAGAAAAGAAAAAGAAAAAGAAAAAACCCTGCAGGCTCATATGATTTCTTTTTTTTTTATTAAAAGTATAATTCACACAACAATAGCCAACTAATGCCTGTGCATATGTTTTTGATATTGTTACGTATAATGGATGTAGCCAGCTCAAACATGTCAAACATAAGAAATGCTTCATTGTGCTTGATCACAGCATGCATTTGGTAAGATAGCATTTGTGTGTAAATGACTGGAGATAACATTTTGTCTTCTTTGTTGATTTTTGTTGATTTTATTCTATAAAGAGTAGAAAAAAAAATCTCTTGCTTGACATTATGGTGGTGGGTCAGTGATTTAAAAGACCTTCAAAATTGAAGGGGACTGAAGTTAGATCTGCCTGTGTCTGCTGTATTCTATTGTACTTGTTTTGAATATTGTATTGCCTTTGTCTGAATGATTATTTTTGAGTACAAGTATTGCTAGTTGCTTATAACCAATAACCAGAAACTAAGGTATAAGGTAATTAGATTCCTACCAGCCCCCCCCACACACACACACGTGCACATGCATGCACACACACACAGACACACACACACAGACACACACACACACACACATTCACACACATGCACAATATTGCACAATATTTTGCTCTTGCCATCCAGCCGGTCTCCCACTGCTAGTCAGCAGCAGCCAAAAAAGGCCTCTGGCACTCCTTGTCTTCCCAGGGACAGCCAGAAACTAGACTAGCCTGTTTTGTTTTTTTTCCTTCTGTCTCTTCTTGTCACCATGTCAATCCATTCTAATGCTGTCTATGACATCAACTGCTATGTAAAAATTATTCAGTTTCTATAGTCAGTGATGTATTACTTTGTACCTCTAACCTGTTTGACGCATTTATTCTACCTCCAGTACATAGTGAGACCAACACAGATCAAATCAGCCCTTTGCAGTCCAATTTACTTTACAGAAGCGACTCAGCCTCCTGCCTCAACCCTAACCTTAACTTAGTTCAGCTCCATCCATTACAAGTCAACACGACCAAATTTAGTGTAATGCATATTTACCTTTTACAAAGTCACGTAGCCAGCCTGAGTTGGGGTATGGTTCATGATTGCTGTAGACAGCATTTCTGTGGTAAAAGTAGATTTCTGACACTCCTATACAACTTTCATTTGATGCTGTAATGGAGCACGTCAGGATTGCACTGTGTTTTGTTTTTCAGAACTGACAATTAAGCAAGAGGAAGAAATTGCAGAAGAGGCTGACAACAGAAGTCCAGCACCTGAAGAAATAGGCCAAACAGGGGAAGAAGGAATAGCATTGGAAGAATCTATGAGTGGCAGCCCAAGCAATGTACAGGATGGATTATCTGGGCCAAATGTGACAGCTGAGTCAGGAAATCGACAACCAAACGGTACTGATTGCGTTTTTCCGAATGTCATTAAAAGTCTGTAAGGAAACTGTTTGGTGTGATTGACACGTCTTTTATGAAAATCTTTGGAGATGAATGATCCGTGAAGAATTTATCTTGTTCCAATAATTTTTTGTCCTCGACAGTGGGTGTGGACTGCTTTTTTTTTTTTTTTTTTTTTTTTTTTTTTTTTTTTTTTTTTGTTTTTTTTTTTTTTTTGTTTTTTTTTTTATTCAAC
>VUQI01047714.1:3345-14319 GCA_015106735.1 Paratilapia polleni | reverse complement strand
AAACAATAGGTGAGTCTTGGAATTATTATCAAGGAAAAAAATATCCTTGGAATCCCCCACAACAGGTTTTAATTGACGCCATGACTTCTCTGGTTGTCACATCTTTATGGCTCATATTTCTCTTTCCCATCTGGCTGCAGATCAAAAGATCTGTCATTAGAACTTAAGAGAGTAGTCCAAAGTAGTCCATACATATGTATGGATATATGTATGTGTATATGCTTAAACATTGTACCACTTCATACCATGTTGATTTAAATTTACTTCAGTCCAAAGTATTTTTGAATGCTGACTTAAGTACTACAATGATTACAGAATTTTTTTGTTTCCACACCATTTTTGCATGTGCCAATTAAACTAGACTGACACTTTGGTTTTCAAATTTTTGGATTATAGCTGTGGGGTTTTTTATAGTAATGAGAGGTTGTATTGAACAACTGTTTTGCTTATTGTTTGTTAGTAAACACCTACCAAGTTGCTGAAGGAGTCGTATGCCATGTGAGGATAATTTAACTGACATATTTTAAAATATATATAGAAAAGATAATCTAGTTATAAACAGTCACTTGGTAGGTTTGTTGATACTTTCTAAAAAAGTATCCACAATGATTGTTGTATTGACTTCCTGTATCTGCCTCTCTCAGGAGACAGGCCATTCCAGTGCAACCAGTGTGGTGTGTCATTCACCCAGAAGGGAAACCTGCTACGACACATCAAACTCCACACAGGTGAAAAACCCTTCAAATGTCCCTTCTGCAGCTACGCCTGCCGGCGGCGCGATGCCCTCACTGGTCATTTGCGCACTCATGCTGGTAAGCCTCCTCCTCAGCCTCTTTTCTTCCCTTTTTACTCATCCACTTCTGCTAACCAGAAGAGACTTTGCAGTCATCAGAGACCTATTGGAGAGAAAAAAAAAACAACCCTCAATGCTGGGTTCTACAAATAGTTTAATATTTTGAAAGACCCATGTTCTTTGGTTTGTTTTTTTTCTCCACATATTATACTTGGGTAGTATGTCAACACTCTTTTCTACTATTTTTTTTTTTTAAATCAGCTTAGCAGTCAACATAAGCAGTTTCCATTTCCATACTGAGGTAAAAGTTAAATAAAAAAAAAAGTTTCTTGCAACATACTAGTAACCTCTTAAATAATCTATTTGCTGGCTGGTGAGACCATGTTTTGTCTTTTAGATTTTTTTTTTCTTTTTTATTCTGCGAGTTATATACAGAGCTGTGAGTGCTTTGTGGTTAAGTACCAAGAAACACGCTGTTCCTTAGTCGCTAAGGAGGAAACTATCTGTCTGTTGAGAAACACATGGGGAGTGCTGGCTGTATCAACTGTAACCCACTTTCCTATATGAGGATGTGCTCTCCCTTCTGTTGCGTCTTTGAAATCAAGGTCAGACAATACCGTCATTTCTGCCTGTGATGCCCCAGGGGGGTTACTCACATATAGATCTCTTTTTGTTAGATGTAACTTTTGTGCTTGTGTGTAGGTCCATGTGTTTATGTACAGGTTTGAGTGTTTGCAAGTGTATTTCTTCTCTTAGAAACTGTTACCTACATAGTTCTTTTGCACACATCTTATTTTTTTTGTTTCTTCACATTTGTCTCCCACCATCACCCATGACCATTTTCTTGCTTTCACTTCTGTTATTGTTCAGCTGAATTTGCTTGTCCCATCACAACTATTAAATTCCAGGCTCCTTAGCATCGATTGGGAAATTTGACCAGTGTGTGCAATCCTGACTCCTTTCCACTGTATGTTCAGGAATTCACTACTTAGTATCTGACTGGTGCAGTCCTGGCATTTGTGGTCTGGTGCCCTGCCAGGAAGAACAGGCGTAAAGAAAAGAGAAAAAATAAAACTTAGAGAGGGAGGTCAGATGAGGAAACGTGAAAGACTAGAGTGAGAGACACTGAAAACAAACAGAAGGCTAGATTAAACCTTACGCTGGAAGATGACATTTTTCATTCACACACAGCTGATTGGTGAAATAGTAGCAAGAAAATCAGGCAAGTGGCTTTATGTCATTTAAGGTCTAAATTCAAACAAGTTCCTATTTATTAGTCAGATGCAATCAATGAGTTAACAGTGGACCATTTGCATGAATAAGAATAGCACCTGAAATATGGATTCTTCAGGTCCATCTAACATCTGCGCAAGGTTGTGCGTGGGTGGTTATATAAATATGAAAAAGTAATGAAGCCTATGTAGTGTGTGTGAGTGAGAGTCTCTATAAGCCACTGAGAACAAGGGAGTGATAGTCTTGTTGACTGAATACTGCCTACTCCAGCCGTGAGTACCACACGGCTGGAAAGCAAAGGCAATTATTTCCATGATGACGTTTCATTTTGAAGTAACTCTTTCATTACCAGAATGAATATTGCTGAGATGACCCTGCAGATACACCACACTTCCACACTACCCACACTTTTATAATATTGAAACCTTTTGTCATTATGCAGTACTTTTGTAACTGTTCATACTCAGAAAACAAAGATAATAAACCCCAGTTTCAAGTTCAGCCCATACAGTGTCATTCATAGACCACAAAAGTACTGAATGACATATACAGCAGAAAAAACTATCATCATTTTAAATGATTCACACAAGAAATGTAAGACTGGTCATGACTTGTCATGTCATTGTGTGGCTAGTGGATTTTATTTTTATTCACATCAGTGTAACAGTGTAACTTTTTTTTTAACTTAACATACCATTCTATGAGAGAAAGAGTAATTCAATTCAATTCAATTTTATTTATATAGCGCCAATTCACAACAACTGTCACCTCAAGGCATACTTCTGTTAACATGTGATCTATCATCTAGCTCTAAATGTGTGTGTAGTTTGTGTGAGTGCTTGTATGTGTGTTACAACCTCCATGCTCAAACTGAAACGTTTTGGGTTTCTCTTCTATGTTCTCACAGTGAAAAGAGCACTGGATCAGCTTCACGTCTTCTTCTAGTAATACTGTCACCATTATGCCAGTGAATGTCCATATCACATGTCGTGTTTGTCATATTGGTATGCTTTTATGGCCTTCAGTTCACTTCATGAGTCATTACAGTTTTGAGAATACTCTGACACAGGACACAGACCTTCTCCTCTGCAATGTCTGCCTAGGATTTCGTTTACTGAAGTATGTTGCAATGATTTTTTTTTTTTCTTTAAAGTCATTTTTGATTCAACTTCTGCGTCAGTATGGAAACAGCTCATGTTAATCACAAGTCAGCTGATAACTAAATGCCTTCCTGGTGTACAGTCATTTCTTTAAACAACAGAAATCATGTTCAAGGAAACTTATCTTAAAGTTAATTCAAATATTTTCTAAGACCATTCACTTATTTTTTTTATTCAAAGTTAGTAATACATTGGTGTGTTGATCCATTGCATGTTAAAATACATTTGATGCATGAAAAAATGGTGACTGGACTAAGACAGATGTAAAGAATATGTCTTCATCTTTTCACTTGTCTTGGTAGGAAGGAATTAAATTAAATAGAACAATGAATCACACTCCACCTCCATAGCAGTTTAACCTGGAGTTAGTTTCCTACCGCCACCATGGGATGCATGATCAATTCCATTATTTACTCATGCTGTGCCACTGCAGTGGGAGTTTGCTGCATAGACCAAAGCGTTTTGAAATGCAGACTTCATGGCGCAACAGTCTTGGTCGCCCACAACTTGTGTTTCTGTCTGGCAATGTGTGTGGAATCCTCACACTAGTAGTGGAACCTCCATGATCTCAGAAGCTTGGTTTTGGTTTGTTTGTACTACTGATTGCTCACAGTGTTTACTACTACGCACCACCTAAAGACTGCGGCATCGGACGCTACCCACTCTCTGTCTGTGCAGCTGTGAATGAAATTAATAGAATCACTATCGAATGTCTTTGCTTTTAGTTGGAAAACCACATAAGTGTAACTACTGTGGTCGGAGTTACAAACAACGGACATCTCTAGAGGAACATAAAGAGCGTTGCCATGGTTACCTGCAGGGTATCGGCTTGGATCCCAATGCCAACACTGGACCTTACACAGGTGAAGAATTGTACTAAAACTGAAACCAGTAAAATTAGCCATAACACAGTATAATGAAATCGTGAATGAACTTCAGACCAGGCAGAGGAAAATCATTTTTAACATGCCCACACAAACAGTTTACTTGTGAATCAGTAATTTTACATTGGGTCAATTATGGAAAGTATCCCTGCCATCAATAATTTGTGCAGCTTTTGCTATCTATGTATACTTACAAACTACTCAGTTAGTGTATTTATTTTACAAACAACATTGTCTATGGGATTAGGTCAGGAGTGGAGGGGATTTTTAAATTTTTGATTTTAAAATAAAGATAATATAAAGCTGCACTTGCCCTAAAAGTTAAACTCTAAGCAAAATTCGTCTTGCTTTTATTATAAACATGATCTATTTGGGGTTTTTTTTTTTTGTTTGTTTTATTTTTTTTTGTTTTTTTTTAACACCGAATTGTATTCTTGCTTGTTCTTATCACCTTCTCAACCTTTTCAAGGTGAGGTTCCAAAAGACCCAAGGCCCATGGCAGAGCCTAACACCATGGCTACCTTTGATCGGCCACCTGTTATTGAAAGGCTGCACAGCAATGTAGGCAAAAGGAAGAGTACCACGCCTCAGAAATTTGTGGGTGAGTCATACTTACATTTCAAACATAGTCAGCAAATTACCTACTTTAAATATTGAGGATAGAGAGCAAGTGTTTGGTATAATGTTTATTTATTTTATTTTAAAATAAATAAAAACCACATAAGTGTAACTACTGTGGTAGGAGTTACAAACTCCGGGGGGGGGGGTCAGGTGTTTGGGGATTGAGGTACCTATTAAAATGATTTGTCGTATCATGTTCTGCACTGATAGGGTATCATGCAATGTTCTTTTTTTTATGTTCACTATAGTTTTTACTTTACTTCAACTTGAGTCTGACAGGGTGAAAGAAATATATTATTGTCATATTATTGTCATTATTATCAGTGAACTGATTAAACTTAATTGTTTTACAGGAGCCTTCCAAATGATTTCACTTTAGCGCTAACAGAATGGAAATATTTTTATCAACTTACCTGATTTTTAGTTTTAGAGCTTACTTAGTTTGAATTTATTTTTACCTTTCTCCTAGGTGTTGCATTATACAGTATTATATAATATCACACAATAGCCTTGGCCTACTTTTTTTTTTTTATTTGCCACACTATTAGAAAAAGAGATTGAGCAACTAGAGCAAGCAGATGACTGAGAGGCAAGGAAGTGTTTTTTTCACTCTGTGGTTACATACACCTGTAACTTTGCCATTGCTCTTATCGAGAGAAAACAGCTTACCGCATCCCTGTTCTCGAGGGGTTAAACACTGCAGTCATAGATGGATGGGGCTTTCCACCCATTAGACTCAAACATGTTGTACAAAATGTGAAAAACAAGACCAAAATATCAGCAAGCTATAAGATTCACAGGCTAGAAAGGAAATTTCAATCAGTGTTTACATTTGTGCATATTAATTCTCCCTCGTGTGAGTATTTCCCCCACTTGTATTATTGCATCTATGTATATATCTCTTTTGACTTGAAATTGCCATTATCTTGTTGTTTAATATTTACAGGTGAAAAGATGGTTCGCTATAGCTATCCTGATGTAGGCTATGACATGGGCCTTAAGTATGAGAAGCAGGCTGAAATGCTGCCAGCCCACATGATGGACCAGGCTATCAACAATGCCATCACATACCTGGGATCAGACACTCTACGTCCCATGCTCCACCATCCAGGTCCTCCTCTTTCTATGGCTGAGGTGGTGCCCATTGTCAACCCACTCTTCCACCATGTCCTGCCACTGGGCCAACGAACAGAACGTTCAGGAAACTGTGACACACTACCAACGCAGCCACCTCAGCCCCATGAGTTTCCCAGTCATCCCACCTCAAATGGCCCTTCTGCTTTAACAAGGCCGGGTAAGCAGCCCCAACAAAGGCAAGAGGAATCACCGAGCCACAGTGGGGTTGAATCTGCTGACTCAGCTCGCAGCAGCCCTCAGGACAGGCAGGGCTACCATGGCAGCAGTGCCCCTCCTGGCCTCAGGTCTCATGCCAGTCCAGCAGTAGTCTATTCAGGTGAGCGGATTAGAGATGCATCACCTAGAAGTGGGGCAGGAGTGGGGCCTGGGATAATGCGAGTGGCTACAGAGAGACATGTGAGCCAGGAAGGGGTGCGGGTGTTTGGAAGGGAGGGCCAGGAATTAAGAGCCTTCCAGTGTGAGCACTGTCGAGTTCTCTTTTTGGACCATGTCATGTACACCATCCACATGGGTTGCCACGGATACAGAGATCCACTGGAGTGCAACATCTGTGGTCACCGGAGCAAAGACCGCTATGAGTTCTCCTCTCACATAGTACGTGGTGAACACACCTTCCAGTAAGAGGATGGGTAGGAGTTAAGGGAAAGAAGTGAAAGGAGCAATACCCTGATAGCCGTCCTTATGTCCCCTGAGACTGCATGGTTGAATGGCACCGTAGACAAGTGTAGCACAATCACTGACTTCTTTTTAAGCTACTTATTGTGAATCTGAACAGTTTAACAATCACATGAAGGTATGGGCCAAAGACACATTTTGTACTTATTTAATTGTGGTTAATATAAAGGAAGGAAGCTTTTTTTTTTTTTTTTGTTCACATGTTAGATTCTTAGAGCAGCTGTCGGAAGGCATTGACTTTTTTTCATTTTAGTCTATTTTTAAGTTTCTTCTTTTGTGTTTTCCCTCTCACCATGCTTTTATTTGTGATAAATGCTTTCATTATTAAGACATAATGCATGCATATAGATGGTATATTAGAACATGTTTATGCCTTGTGGGCTCAATGTGGTTGATAAAAAAGTTTCAGGTCCAGCAGACAAAACATCATGGCTGCAGATAGTGTATAGTGTCACTGAAAAATATCACTTTCTTTGGCATAATAGTAGCACTTATTCATTACTGTACTCATAAAAATCTCATCCTCAGTGTTATTCAATGTTAATAATTTACTGACTACATTCTGGCTCTGTCAGTGGACATGCCAGTGCATTACTAGACTGTGCTATTAACCCCCATTAATATATACACCAACTTACAATTTTTCCCATGAATATAATTTTTTTTTTAAGTTAGAGTAAAAGGAGGATTTGAATGTAATTTATGAGGAGAAGTGTCAATATGAGTGGCAAATAAATTTGTCAATAAAAAGAAAAAAGAAACTACAGATATACATCACGTTTTGTAAATTTGTAATTTAGAGTAAATTATCATACAGTTAATGATAAATTATGGTAAACATTAATGTGATTTCCTGTGCAAAAGCAAATAAAAATAGTTTACTTATTGCTGCCTACCTATCTGATAATTAAGAATTGAAGAGCTTGAACACTGAAAACATCAACAACATTATTATTATAAATAAATGATTATAATAATATTATAATTATAATTTCTGCACATGGTGCATAGTATTATCTTGTAGGGTCTTTACCCTAAAATATAAAGCACCTTGAGGCACCTGTTGTTGTGATTTGGTGCTATATAAATAAAACTGAATTAAATTTCTGCACATGGTGCAGAGGTTACCACACCATACCATACCCCCCGTGTTTTTCCATTTCTCAGGGGCTTGTACAGCATTTATGAACCACTAGTGCAGAAAAAGAAAACCACCAGCTTCCTGTTGGTGGCTTGTCTATTTTGTAATTTTAAAATCCTGCCAAATAAAAAAGAAGTCATCTCAAACAACATATGAAAATGACTTTAGGCTATTCTTACAACCTGTTAAACATATATTTCAAATATGCTGATTGAGAAAAAAAAATGCCCTCCTCTATTGTAAGGAAATCCATATGCAGAAGTAACAATTTCATAAAACAAAATATATATTTTAATATATAATTTTTGAATTGGAATAAAACTATCATGAGGTTGCTTAACAGAGCGTTGGAAATACAGTGAATTGGGAATTTGTTAATCTTATGCATTTATCAAATACAAATACGTTTTCAAAATCTTCCTATTTATATCTCATGAAACTGAAACTGGTGCTTGTATTGAGACTTATTTCTCTCTATTATAATCAGCCTCCACTTAAATGCAAATGGAAAAGTAAGATAAATCACTCTGAAAGTTAAACAAAAAAAGTATCGCCTTGTCATTCTTGTTGCCCTATGACTTTAAAAAGTTCAGCCATGGCCATCTTTTCTCATCAGTTTTCTTTTTCTAAGCTTTCAGGGTAAGATGTCCAAATAACTAAACTTTTTTGTATGTTTGTTTGTTTGCTTGTTTTTCCTTTGTGCCCCTACGGAATATTACTCTGTTCAGCTGACTCAGATGTTCTATTTCTTGCAGTTTGAGTACACTGTTATATTCCTAAACTCTGAGTATCATAGTTTAAAACCATGACATTGTCCATGACTACATGGACAATGTAAAAAAAAAAAAAGCAGAGGGTTTTTATAGAAACTGTTTCCCTTTTGATGGCTTAACAATCTTGAAGTCATTTAAATACCTGGCTGCAGTATGATTCTTTATGGCAGTCAATACCAAAGTGACAGCACTGGATGTTCTCTATTGTACCTCACTTTGTGCTTTACTGTATGTCTTTCTTTTTGATCTAATCCACTTTTTGAATTAATCTGGATGTGTGTGTGGGTAATGTATTCTTTCATCCTATTTGTAGACATGACCAATATAGAGAAATATCTTTTTTCTAAAGCTAAATTCCTAAAATTGTCATGTAGTAGCATTGTATTATTGATCTGATATTGCTTGCTTAAAGCTGCCCTTTCTCCGCTCCTCATAAGCCCCGTCTCACACACAAACAGATACACACTAATGTCTGTTACTCCTCCTTGCTCGCTAAATGTTACTCTTTGCATTGCCATAATGTCACCAAATTCATGTATGACCTTTTACAAAGGAGACCAAGAAAGAGACAGTATAAGCAAGAGCAGAAGTTAAAGGAGTGTGGTTACCATGTAGTACTACTCTGAAGGCTCTTCTGAAAATTGTGGCATTCCAAATCAATTCTTTAAACTGCTAATATTTAAGGCTCATGCAAATGTAAAGGGAGAATACATGATTACCAGCTCCCAACTCACTTGTCCATCATCTTGCAGTACATTGAAGGATAACACATTGTGATCCATAAGGCCAGTTCTTTCAAAGTTACTGTCTCTCCTGTGAAAGGACTCAGATAAAACTGTGCTTGGTACAGTTGGTCATGCACTTTATGTCTCTTTAAGCAAAAATGTATTTGTTTTCTAGTTTTTATGTTTAAGTGTAGTTACATTTGAAAATAATCATTGTCCGAACAAAGGTTAGGTTTTTTTAATTTTATTTTGAAAGAACAATCTTGGAGCAGCACACTGAAAATTAAGACTCCATGTCAGTTTTGCTATGCTGTTTGATGAACTTACTTTTTATTGGATTATAACTCACAAGAATGTTGGCATTATTAGTTTTACATATCTATTGTCTAACATCATGAACAGGCTATTATGCTCTAAGGTTAAACTCAGTGAACTATTCTTTTTGTTTAATATCTACTTGTAATCAAAAGGCAGCTTTTTCTCTGTTTACATGTTGCTTCTTTTCATGTGTAACTGGTGCCCAGCTAGCATAAAAACTTACTGTTTGTAAAGTTTTGGCACTAGAAATTGTTTACACCTTGCAGCTGTGATATTGACTCTATACATTCCTCTATCATATTATTCCTGTATATTTTTGTTTTCTAAAAAACTTTATCAGTTTATTTATCCTATGGTAAATTCTATGTTAAGAATACCCTGATTTTTCTCTCTTTATCCCAGGACAGAACAGAACAGAACTTAAATTAACTGCAGGATAATATATTATTTTTTGTTCTTAGGTTTGAGTTAGTTATTCTCCAGGTTATATTAGTAACACTCTTTGGGGTACAGATATACGCAGTTCTAACTATTTACCTATCTGTTGACAGATAGACAGATTTTTGTCTCACTTTTTTTTTTCCTTTACTGAAGCAGCCATATAAACAAACAAACAAACAAAAAACAAAACAGAACAAAAAAAGGTCTTCTGTCAGCTCTCCTAGTGAGTGAGGACTTTACTTGAAAGATTATTGCTATTGTTACAGATTGCGGGGATGCTTTTTTGTACAGTGTGCTAAATGTCTATTTTTCTGCTGAAATGTTGCAAATAGTTTTGTGAACTTTGTGTGTTTTTTAATTTAAAAATGTTTACAAAAAATGTAAAAGGCAGGGTTCTGGGTGCATTGTATTTTTTACAATCAATATACAAGCAGTGTATATTTTGGCACTGAATATGAAAAATTATCCATATGTGTGTGCTGATTGATCAACTCTGATATTGATACCAACTTTCTGATGTGAGGGCTCTCAGGTATTTACATAGGTTGTGTATTTTTACGTCTTAAAATATGTGATTTATTTATGAAAAAGATGCATATTGAATTTAATTTCTATGGACTTAAAACAGTTTAACACTGAATATGGTGAAGGAAGATGGAGTATTCTTAAGGCCTTTGTTGAACAGTGACCATACATGAAGACACACTGCTGTGAAGAATTAAATGTATATTTTAAGGCATGACTTTCTCTCTACTATATACATGGTTTTACTGCTTTGCCTGTTTCATGAATTTTGAGACAGGAAGACAAACATATTCCTGTGTTGTTTTCTGCAAAACATGCAAACTGTACCTTACTTGCAAATAAAATATTTTATTGCAAGATAACATGGAATGTTATAAAAGAGTTTAATGTCATAAAACATGTCTGGAAAAGTCACTTTTCCACTTCCACACATTTCTCTGTTGCTGTTTGAATTTGAATTGTGCATCTTACATCTATAATGTTGGTCATAAGTATTAGTATTCCAGTAGGTTTTTTTTTTTTTTTTTTTTTTTTTTATAATTTATTAT
>VUQI01047713.1:0-10141 GCA_015106735.1 Paratilapia polleni | reverse complement strand
ACTGGTGGAGAGCATGCCAAGACGCATGAAAGCTGTGATTGCAAATCAGGGTTATTCCACCAAATATTGATTTCTGAACACTTCCTAAGTTAAAACATTAGTAATGTGTTGTTTAAAAATGAATATGAACTTGTTTTTTTTTTTGTTTTTTTTTTGCATTATTTGAGGTCTGAAAACACTGGACCTTTTTTGTTATTTTGACCATTTTTCATTTTCTGCAAATAAATGCTCTAAATGAAAATATTTGTATTTGGAATTTGGGAGTTATGTTGTCAGTAGTTTATAGAATAAAACAAAAATGTTCATTTTACTCAAACATATACCTATAAATAGCAAAATCAGAGAAACTGATAATTTTGCAGTGGTCTCAGCTCTGGAAAAAATCAAGAGGAGCCCCAAACCATGACAGAGCCTCCACCATGTTTTATAGATGCTGTACCTCTCGCCCGATCTCCTTCATAAATATTGATGACAATTTGAACTGAAATTTTCAAATTTCGATCCATCACTCCATAAGACCTGTTACCACAGATTTGTAGTACAGTTCTTATGTAATTTGAAATAACTCGCCTTTTCTTCCTGTTTCCCTTCCTTAAGAATGTCTTCTTGACAGCCACCCTTCCACTGAGAACATTTCTGATGAGGCTTCAGTGAACAGTAGATGGATCAACTGAAGGGCCGGATGCATCTCTCAGGTCCTGTGTCAGGTCTTTGCTGAATTTTTGCCTATTTCTTAAGGACATGACTTTCAGAAAGCCTGGAGAACTATTGCACAAGATCACTTTAAAAAATAAAAAGAAAGTCTGGCTCCTTGGAAGCAAAATATGAAGAAATAAGGCGTGGGTCAAGGCTTTTGCACAGTACTGTAAGTCACTTTAAATGTCAAGTGACTCAGTGCAGAAATTCCTGAACAATGTCAGAAAATGCTCCTATAACACCATTAGGTAATAATTTACTGTAAAAAAAAAAAAAAGCATACAAAGGATACAATATTACATTTACACATATATAAGTCTTATAAACACCCCAGTCTCACCAGCTGCATGAGGACGCATCATCATGCTTTCCACATGCCTTCCTCTTTCCATTGGCTAAATTTTGATCAGGCATCAAAGTTCCTGATTGGTTGCTGCTGCGGCGGAGAGTTGTTGCTGTTGCTAGGATCCTGTTGCTAGGACAGTTGCCATCTCAGAGGCTCAGCAGGAAACATGTAATGAATCATGGATGGTTGATTTTTCTCTAAGCACCCTAATCTGTGATGCAGATGAGCCCAAAACTTGCCTCCCCCGACTCCACCCTCCTCCACCTCTCAAATGCATTCTCACCCACCCTCGCTCCCCCACCTCTGGTTGGGTTCATAAAAAAAAAAAAAAAATCAAGTTTGGGTTTCGAGGGCTGACATTTGAGGTTGCCATAGTGGGTTTGTGGAATACTGATGTCAATTCTCATGCAAAAATGAGAGGTTAAAGGTCATTATCAGTTTATTTGTTGAAGGAGAGCCAGAAGGGAGACCAGTGACGACCCCGCGTGACCCCCTAAGATTATTCTTAAAGCTGTGACTTGTGAAGTTTGGACAGGCTCCTGAAAGGGGAGACGGATGCAAACAGCTGACATGTTAACTGCAACACACAGAGTGCAGCTTGGGTGCCCTTTAGATATATCAGATAGTTTTAATTGCAGTCAGCAAATAGAAGAGAAATGCAGCTAAACTGTGCAACTAAAGACTATACAGCAAACTGTGATTTAATTTTCTGCTGCTCACATTTTTCACACAGCTGTTATTATTCTACACTCTACAGCATGTTTTGGTTTTGAAACTCATGAAAAAGCCTCGTTAAGATTAACCAAAAGGTCATCCATCGTGGTGCAAATGCGCCACTGTGACTTAACAATCGCTGTGGGCATTTTTAATATCATGCTATTAGACTGTGCAGAGGGTGTACAGGCCTGTGTTTAGCAGAGAACACTGAGAGGGCATTTCAACCCCCAACTGAACCGTAGCTTGCATGACTTATTTATTCCTGTCCTGTAAAAAGAGTGCAGCTGTTTCGTATAAAGTGCCAAACAGTTAAACTATTCATACGAAACACTTCTCGTATAGACGATGAACATTATCCACAGAGGGTAAGACAGTGTAAAAAGTGGTAATTACTGACAACAGATGACAGACAATATGGGCCTGCTGCTTTAATGGTACACAGCAGAAATGCTGAAATGAGCAGCTACAGTGACTCTGCTGTATGTAAACATCTTGTGTTGTTCACCACTGTGGATTTTCCTGCTACTGGAGCAATATTTTCTTTGATGTAATTATATGTTATATTTCAGGCTCTGCTCCTCATCCTGGATCCTGCTGCTTCGCCACTAAACTTAGGTCCTTTGGGTACTTTTTTTCATATTTGACTTCTGTTTGTAAGCAGCATTTAGTGTTCTTCCCGTTTTTATATTCTTTTTGACAGACACTTTTAGTCTCTATGGGGCCTCCTTGTCAAACAAGTCTTTAAAATACAAAACAATATCACCACCTCTATATTCTCCATCCTTGGCCCTTTAATTAACCCCTTCCCTTCATGCAAAAGTGCTTCCCCTGACAATCTTGCTCTCAAGACTCAGCTTTCCTACCCTCTGCCCTCATCTTTCCTCACGTCATGTCACTGAACGGATCCTTTAGAATCTAGTTGTATACTCGATGCTAATACCATCTGACACATTTGTTCACCGGCTCTTTATCATTAATAATTATGCAAAAGAGGTGCGTTCTCAGCCGAGCAAAAGAAAGCAATCTTAGTATGCAAATGTTTAAGGTCCCTGTGGAGTGTGGCGATTAGATGTGTGTTGATAAACTCACTTATGATGAGTGACAGTGAGCAGGATTGAAGTCGTGCTGGTCATCACCGCCGCAGACACAGATTAAAAAAAAAAAGCATTGGAGCCAAATACCAGGGTATCCCCAGATGCATGATGGGACGGGGATTAAACTGTGTAAAATGTCATTGTGGCTGCTGTACATTCATTAATAACCACAGAGAAGGAAGCAAGGAGGGTACTAAAAGAAGATTTGCTTCCTGATTGTCTTTGCATTTTCTACTCAGCCAGATGTTGACTGTGACTGTTCACCTTCATCTCAGAACCTTTCACCAAATCTCTCTCTAAATGTCACGATTGGACCATGAATCTCTTAAAGCACCCATCTGCCCCTGCTACATGTGGACTGGGTTGCACCAGCACTTCATAAATCTTTCACTAAACATGTTGGATTTTGGTAATGAATGAAGCCAACGTAAAAATGCCAAAAACTGCAGTTCCATGTGTGACCACTTGAGGCTGGCTCCAGAAGTGAGTCAATCTCCACAGACACCCATCTTCTTCTGCTTATCCAATTCAGGGTTGCAGGGGGGCTGGAGCCTATCCCAGTTGTCATAGGGCGAGATGCAGGGTACACCCTGGACAGGTCGCCTGTCTGTTGCAGGGCTAACACAGAGAGACAGACAACCATTCACACCTATGGCCGGTTTAGAATCACCAATTAAACTAACACCATACATGTCTGTGGACTGTGGGAGGAAGCCATAGTACCCAGAGAGAACCTACGCAGACACGGGGAGAACATGCAAGCTCCACACAGAAAGGCCCTGGCCAGATGGTGGATTTGAACCCAGGACCTTCTTGCTGTGAAGGTGCTAACCACCACACCACCCTGCCACCCTCTCCATAGATTTCCATGTTAAAATGTATAGATTTACAGTACAAATAAACATGTTTACAGGCAGGGTTGATTTTTTTTCGATAATTTACTATTTTAAGCCGGAGACACCAATCCCCTTTGGGATTGCGTCAGGAAGGGCATCTGACATAAAACTCAGAGCTACCCACTGTGGCGACCTCTTGTGACAAGGGAGCAGCTGAAAGTAACTATGTCTGTGTAGGTTATCAGTTATCCAGGTCATGGTAGTCCTAAACACATGAGCTGAAGGCAACTGAACTTTTTTTTGGTTCACCTCTCATCCGAGAGGCTTCTTCATTTCTAAAAATTGATAGTCCCAGGCTGGGCTGAATAATCCGCTGGGCATTCAGGGGCCCACTCACAGTTGAGTACTGATCCAGAGTTGGGGGACCATCCAAGAGGCAAATGTTAAACAAAAACAATTACCAGGATTTTATTCTCCTATACTTTAGATCTTGAAACCATATATTATCAAAATATGGATATATATTTTTATCGTAGCAAAATACTATCACGGGTAGAATGCAGTAGTCCATATTTCACCTGCCCCTTTTTCCGCTACATTGCTGAGGCTAGTACTCTCTCCCAAAATCAACTAGCTATCATGGATGCAGTACTTGAAATGGGCAGAAATGGTGTTTATCAAATGACAGAGGTAAATGGAAAAAACAGGGAGGCCCAATGTGTATGAAAATTGCCATTTCTTGTTCAACCAGTTCAGGATGAAAACATTGTATTTAATTTTAGAGTTGCTGAGACAATGTCCAGCAAGGTGACACGCAAGCTAATCCGGAGGTTAGCTGTAGCAGCTGCTCACAATTGATTCATGACCTGAAACTTTAGTTGGATGTAAATGAAGAAGGCAGGCTGCTCTCATCAGTGGATGAAGATTGGTTTTTCCTGCAGGACAATGCTCCATGCCACACAGCTAGGTCGATCAAGGTGTGGATGAAGGACCACCAACAGCAATGTGAAAGACTGGTGGAGAGCATGCCAAGACGCATGAAAGCTGTGATTGCAAATCAGGGTTATTCCACCAAATACTGATTTCTGAACACTTCCTAAGTTAAAACATTAGTAATGTGTTGTTTAAAAATGAATATGAACTTGTTTTTTGGTTTTTTTTTTGCATTATTTGAGGTCTGAAAACACTGGACCTTTTTTGGTATTTTGACCATTTTTCATTTTCTGCAAATAAATGCTCTAAATGAAAATATTTGTATTTGGAATTTGGGATTTATGTAGTCAGTAGTTTATGGAATAAAACAAAAATGTTCATTTTACTCAAACATATACCTATAAATAGCAAAATCAGAGAAACTGATAATTTTGGAGCGGTCTCTTAATTTTTTCCGGAGCTGTATATTAAAATTTTTTTTTTTCAACAAAGAAAAAAAATGTGTTTATTCCTTTTCTACGTGGACACATCCCAATAGTGTGCTTTTCCTGAGAATAGCTCTCTGAGCTCTGCTTCGATATTGTTTCCTGGGAGCGGGACTGTGGTACAGGCAAGAGGCGCTGAAAGGAGGAAAACGACAAGGAGATCGTCAGGGAGACAGACAGAGAGAGCGAATGAGAGAGGGAGAAGACAACA
The DNA here is from genome assembly GCA_015106735.1 of Paratilapia polleni. Lineage (NCBI taxonomy): Eukaryota > Metazoa > Chordata > Actinopteri > Cichliformes > Cichlidae > Paratilapia > Paratilapia polleni. The sequence goes on along the minus strand of VUQI01047713.1, from coordinate 4,823 downwards.
ACAGGTGTGAGGGTGTGTGTGTGCACGGACACTTACATTAGTCATAGTATTATCCTTATAAAAAAAACATGAAAAAGATCTGGCTGCTTCATTTTCCATTTATTAAAAGGTATAATATAAGCTTTTATTCAAGCTGTATTGTGATGGTTAATTTTCTTTTTTTTTTTTCATTATGGTGCAGTGCTCTCCATGTAGAACTATTCTGTATACACGTATGTACACATTCCTGTATGAAAAAAAGCCTGATCATCAAAACAAGTTGGCTAGGACCCACCAAACATTTGTGCTCAGGGGTCTGTCACTTGATGATCTGGGCATGCCCCCAGGCAGGAGTTTGCCCCCTAGTGGGGTTAAACTCCTTTACTTTACCGCAGGAGTAAAGAAGGTCATCTATGTCCACTGTGAATGACCACCACTGAACAGAGGTGGTGGCCTATGACAGCAACTATCAGCCACCTATAACGCAGTCTTGAGATCCTGTCCCAGGCGATTCAACCCCCATTCAGACCTTGACCCATGTGACCTTAATAACTCACAGGATGGCATGGTGGGGCAATGCCTCACAAAACATTCACACCTTGACTCACGTTAACAACTCTCAGTTGTTGACTCTTAGTACCTGGGACTCTTCATCACTTTTTTAGAACTGAAGATGCCTCTCAGATGAGAAGTGAAAAGTCACAAACCAAAAAAAGAAGTCCAGTTGCTTTCAACATAAGCGCTTAGGACTTCATCAAGACTTAAAGTTATGCATTACTGTGTCTGCTAGGCATCACCTCAGCTAAATGCAGTCACTGAACTTGACCTCTCAAATGAGTTTGTGGTGTTGGCGGCTTCTGGAACATTTTTAATGCAATTATCTGACCAAAATTAATCGCTTGCACTACAGTTATTGCACTAACAGCACATCCAAGAAGTCTGGTCTATTTTTGGTGTGTGAATGGTACTTAGCATGTATGTGGAAGCAGCTTGCTATCCAAGCTTACTAGTACTACCTGATAACTCCCTCTTCTCATCCATATATTGTAGCCACTAAAATTTCAAACTAATAAATTAGTAAGTCATTGCCCAGTGGCAGCTGGGATAGGCTCCAGCCTCCCCATGACCCTGAATTGGATGAGCGGTTAATAAAATGGATGGATGGCATTTAATAAGTCAGATTGCATCAATATAACTTAATAAATCTCTGACATTATTTAAAGATAGAGAAGGAAAAAAAAAACAAGATCTTTAAAGATTTATCCTGAAGCTGCTCCTAATTGTGTAGTGTTATTATGTAAAACCAAATCTGTTTTCATCTCAGCCATCCTTACTTTATGTGTATTGCAGTGCTGCCAAACATCACACTTCATCTTGGCTTTTAACATTCAGATTTAAAAATGTCCACCAGGCAAAGTTTTTGTGACAACATGGTTGGATTTTAACACTCAAGTTATTGCATAAGCGAATATGTGCAACTATTTGTTTAAGATCAGTTTTCTTAGGATCGGCATTTTGGGGACCAGCAAAAGTAGAAGAGGAGAGTCACTAGCTGGGAGTGCCAAGTTAAAAAGCTTGTTTGTTTCTTAAGAAGATCAAAGGTATCGAGGCCTTGGACAGACATGAGAGGAGCAGCCTCTGCAATCTGCTCTCCATTCACTCCCAACAACACCAGCAAAGAAAAACAAGGCTTTTCTCTTTGGGAAATCCTGGAAAGCATCCCAGACAGTTTTTCAAACAAGCAAACACTCTGGGATTTCCCAACCCCTCTCCGCAGGGAAATGACATGTTTGTCAGCATGTTGTTTGGTGTCATTCAAAAGTTGAACAATCTGCAGGTGTGTTTTTTGAAGTTAAGAAAGCTGAATTACCTCTCAGTCTTGCATCCAAAAACTGATATTTAAAAAATGTACTCAAGAATATTTTTTTAGGAAACCAAGAAGATCTGCATTAATATCCAAAATTAGTTTTGTTAACTTGTCCACCATGAGCCCATTAGAGCAAATACAACAAGTCCAAACAGCCGTTGCCAGCATATTTTGTCTGATGTACCCGACAGTCTGTGAGAGGAGTTCAAGTGGCCCTTTGCTATACCCCTTTAATAGATCAGATGCTTCAGCGACTCCTTTTCCAAGTTTGCAGTTGTACCACTACCACTTATGGTGGCAAGCATTTTTTTAATTACTGTTAGATATCCATTTGATCTTTTCATCTAGTGTGCTAATTTTCACATTTTTATACACTTAGGAGCATTACTCTTCAAAAATAAAGAAGTGTCTCGCTACATGCTGAGCTCTAAGCTAGCTGATCTTTGCTTTAAAAATAACACTGATCTTTATTTTAAAAAGCAATATTTATTCTTTTGGACACTTGGGGCAGCAATCAAGTGAAAAAGCACGCCAGCCCCATCAAATTTATAATTTGATGGGGCTGGCTCGTAGCCTTGGAACTCTTGCGGGAAACAGACAACACACAGACATACTCATTTCATACACTTCTTTATTTATAAGACAGCATGGTGGTGCCAAAAGAAGAAAACGATTAAAAAAAAAATTGAAACACTGAAATACTCTTGGACATCAAAAAATAAAGCTGGACAGATAACATATTGGCATATTTTTACCTCTTGTGGCAACCTGTTAAAACAGTTGCCTTGTTGTTTGTTTCTGACTAATTTTATTTTTCTCTTATTAGCTCTAGTTTTGATCTTCACCAACTCGTGAGAAAAATGTTTGACGTTTGTGCTGCTAACCTGCTAGTCTCTAACCTCTTCTGTTAAAGGTGATTGCAGGTACAGATTTTTTTTTTTTGAGCATTTAGAGTCCCTACAAATAATGGTGCGTGGAAATGAAATAGTTAAGGTTTGAAATTATGACAAGTAGAAAGATGCTTAAAAAGCTCTGCAGAGCTGAAGGAAAAATCCAGATCCATTGTTCAAAATAAGTTGTAATCCTTTAAAGTAAATGTAAACAGAATGCAATGAACTGATTGCAAAGAATCTAAACCTTATATTTAACTGAGGCTAGCAGAGAGACAGCATATCAACTAAGAAATATTATTTACTGAAAAAATATCAGTTCACTTTATAAATTTGGGGCAGGAACAACAAAAGACTGGGAGACTATATAATGATAAAAAAAAGCATACCTACTTTAACATCTCAGAACTGATTTGTATAATTGGCATCAAGTCAGCAACATGACTGGGAGGGAAATTAATATGTGGAAGACTTCAATATACTGAAAAAAAGTTCAAAATAATGAAAAGAAAATACCTTTTCTCCTCATGAGATTGTTAGAAATTTGGGGATTTCTTCTTCATATTATTAAAAGATTGGGAGAATCAGGAGAAATATCTGTACACAAGAGACAAGGTCAGAAACCAGCGTTGGATGGCTGGGATCTTTGGCCTCTCAGGTGGCACTGCCTAAATACAGACATGATTCTGTAGCAGAAATCACTCCACTGGCTCAGGAACACTTCAGAAAGGTGAAGTGGAACTGTCCTGTAGTCAAAATTTGAAATTCTCTGGGCTAAAAATGAGAGGGACGATCCATTTTGTTATCAGTAGGGTTGGGTACCGGTCCCTGGAATTTGGTACCGGCACCCAGCGGTACCTTATTTCTGTACTATACTTGTTTTGAAATAATAAATTCAAAATTTTCTCTTGCAAAATAAGTCCATACTTCTCAACTGAAACATTTGGTTATTTATTTACAACATTTTAAACACCACATCAGCTGCCTTGCTCGCTGTCTGACAATGCGTCACAGTGTTTGTATAGTACAATATTGAACAGTAATGTTTGACTGTTATTGGTTAAATACTAAGGTTTCGGACACATTATCTCACATAACATTTTTGTTTACTGTAAACAGCACGTTGAAAGAAATTTCAGTGCAGCCCTTGAAAAAATTAAGAAAGTTAAGACAGTGAAAAAATCCCCATTTCTCTGACAACAGCAAGCCATCGATGTCTCACTAAAAGTTTCATTGTCATCATCATCATCATTCATGGGTTCAACTTCTTATATGTTGACAACACATGCTAAAGTTAGCTGCAGGTCCTGCAGTAAATTTGGCTTTCAGGCTATCAAATACAGTACAGGCTTTTAGATATATTTTGCGTTTGACCAGGTGTTTCCTCCAATTAGATGTGTTTCCATGGTCAGCTTTGCATTTTGCATTACAAATATGTCCATTGAGTTTTGAAAAGTGTAACCACACATGAGACTCCTTTCAGCTCGCTGCCACCACCATTACCATATGTGTTTGTTGTTCTTCAACATGTTGCAGGAGTGACCTCACCTGGTCTCGCTCTCTTTCTTCCTCTAACCCAGGTGTGCCCTGGTATGGAAATTTGGCACCAGTTAATTTAGTGTAAATCGGCACTTGGTAGTACAGACATAATTTGGTCGGTACCCTCAAAAGTACCGCATTCGGTACCCAACCCTAGTTATTAGTTCAATTGAATTCAATTGAATTCAATTCAATTCAATTCAATTCAATTCAATTTATATGGCGCCAAATCACAACAACAGTCACCTCAAGGTGCTTTATATTTTAGGGTAAAGACCCTACAAATTTGACAGAAAACCCCAACAGTCAGACGACCCCCTATGAGCAAGCACTTGGCAAAAGTGGGAAGGAAAAACTCCCTTTTAACAGGAAGAAACCTACGGCAGAACCAGGCTTAGGGAGGGGCAGCCATCTGCCCCTCCCTGTTGGGGATGAAGGGAATCAGAGGAGTGCAGAGGGAGACAGGACAAAAGACACACTATGGGAGAGAGAAAGAGTTAATAATAGCTAATGATTAAATGCAAGTGGTGTATAAACACATGGAGAGT
>VUQI01047689.1:6085-24611 GCA_015106735.1 Paratilapia polleni | reverse complement strand
CTGACTCATCCACCTACAGCTTGTGTATTGGCCCTTGGTGCTCCAACAGAGTGTCATATCCCAGAGTAGGTTGGGTTAATGGTTGAGACAGGTGGACTCCCACACACTACAATAGGGAAAGACAGGGAGGTGAACTCTGCAGGGTTGAATGGGTAATACAAACACCACCCTTCACCTATTCGTCTACAATAAAACTGCTAGGATCTGTCAGTTATTGTCCCCTGGTTAAGTCCTCACTCTTTCCCTTTTTTCCACCAACCTGTGGATCCTCACTCGCTTCCTGTCGAGAGGAATCTGCCTCCCCCACTGGTGAGAGACGAATGTGACCTGAGAGTTGCTCACCTTGTATCACTCTCCCTACATGTCTCTTTTCTCTCTTTCTTGACCTCTTCCTTTTCTCAGCCTTCCCCTCCCTCCCCCACTCTTCATGTCAGCAGAGATCTCCGCTTTCAACCACAAATTATGGCAAAGCACACACACGCACACAGACACACGCACACAGACACACGCACACGCACACACACACGCACACACACACACGCATGCACGCACGCATGCACACAGACACACGCGCACACACACACATAGAGGATTTACAGATCGACCAGTGTGACACACTGAAGACAAAATCAAGAGACAGCAGAAGGTTCTGCAGATTGTTTTAGAAAAATATCCATCTGGAAAAATTCACTGTTCAGAGACAAATAAATCAGAGGTTGATTTGTGGCAGCCTGTCAAAGTGTCAGATGCATTCAAAACAAACAGATTTATTCAACTGGCGGATTAATACATTACTGCAACAAAGACTATGTGATTGTATGCAAGAAGCTCTTTTGACACCCATCTACATCATCACTAACAACCAGAGATCTTGTTAAATCACCGAGTAGCATAAACCCAGCTCAGTTTGCATTCAAATGGCCAATTAGAGTCAGAAATGACTCATCAAGCTTAAAAGATTTGCAAATTAGCCTACATAATACATGTATTTATACCTTTCAACTATAAGGAATTGCTTTTTCTAAGACATACTACTTTTATATGTCATCCTAGTGCCCCACAGTGATATTTTCCTGCAATAAAAGGACATTAAATATAAACTTGGATCTGGACCGGTGGGTGCTGTGCATACGTTGACGGAAGCATCTATTTAATGCCTGGGTCAACAGAGAACAAAACAAATAAGATCTTATCCCACGTACTTCACAGCCACTGGCAATAAATGTCTTCGGACAGATATATTACAGACAGTCGTATCTTAACCTCTGTCTTTCTTTCACCTTCGTCCCCTCCCTGCCTCTCACTCCTCACTTGCACACATCAACAGTTACTGTAGATGAAAGCTCCCAAACACATATACACACACAAGCATACACACACTGCTGGATATTGATTGAATAAGAGGTGGATAGCTTAAAAGCACTGAGTGCTCTACAGTAAGATGCTGTTCAGTTCCCCCTCTTTTCATGAACACCCATCTATTTTTGCATACTGACTGCTTTAAGTTCACAATATATGTTCAGTATCGTAACCCTAATTTTGGTAGATGTTTTTAACATAATCACCTGAACTGAAAAAAAAAAAAAAAAACACTCTTTGCACATTTATTTCATGATATATGTGACTAAGAGATGGACAGACTAAACCAAAGTTGCAAACACAACACACTCTCTAGCTTGTAAAAACAAATTTATATGCAGTGTTTCAATGCTAGACCACCAGGCAAACGGTTTATGACAAACAGAAGCCATCATAAATAGGGAGTGACTCTAAGTTTGCAACCAATCACATTCCCCATTTGCTTTTCAATCCTAATAACCAGGCCACAACAAGGATCACACCCCCTTGAAATTTTACATAAGAATTTAGAAGATTTTACACACTTCATGCAAGTAAAACTGAGAAATCAGACACTTAAACAATTTCTAAACTATAGATTTTGAAACATAGACAAGCAAAAATGTCCAGAGTTTAATGGTGCCAACACCTTGAGTGTGAATATTTGGTGGTATTCTGTCTTTTTGATAGCAAATCATTGATTTTACACTGTAAATCTGAAGATGCCACCTTGGCTTCTAGAAAACTATGAGGCCTTTCACACTAATTTCTGACATTTTGTAGACCAACAATTACTTGACAAAATAATCCGTAATTAAATCAATAATTTAATTTGTTTTTAGGTATACTGCCATACTCAAATACCTCTGCCACTGACTAATGGCTGCATTATTATTATTATTATTCCAGGTGAGGATGAGAAGACAAGATGGTTGCTTCAGGTTGCCAATGGTAATGTGAGGATGTGTCAGAGAGGTGTGTACAGTATGTGTGGGTGTGTGAGCAGTGCTGTGCATGTGATATATGTCACTGTCTATGATCTACAGTAATTAATGTAGTGCTGCTCTTCATCTTGTTTATTTATTCAAGCCTTCTCTCTAAGCTTTTTCAACACAGTATGGGACCTTCACTGTTAATTGGGCAGGCACAGTGTGGACTAAACGATTTTCTAATCACTGCAGCTTTTGGATTGTTATTAGTAAGAGCTGTTAATAGACACACTGTGGATTGGATGTTCGGCTAGTCTAATCTATTCAGTCAGCCCAGACTAACAGCCTCATGCAGCACTATGACATAAATGGGGAAGGAAAAAAAAAATCACTGCGTTTGCTGGCCTCTAGTATAGTATTTTATTTAAATCAGTAACATACACGCCACGGTTGTATTTTAAAAATGCATGGCTATTTGATTCAAGCAGGCAGAGATAAACCATGTGCGTCTCACCAGCCATGCAGTGCAGAGACACCCCAGTGAACCTCGAAGCCACCAACGCCTTTTTGACCGAAGAGATACAAAAACAGGCATTTAAAAAAAAAAATCACGGTGTGTATTGTTATGCACTGCAGCCTTTACAACTGGGCGACAAGTGTCTATTTAGCGAAATGACAGCTAGTGATAATATGCTAAAAAAAAAAAAAAAAAAAAATGAGGCGTATCACGTTATTATTGCACAGTCACACACTGCACACGCAGCGATCACCGGTTCCGATTAATCACGTTGACGCGGATGAATGGAAGAGGGCTGAGACAACACAATCATTGCTGTGTGGGGATGCACGGCGTGGCAATGGGTCATGTAGTGCTTTCACCCACCTTTTATCCAGACAGCAGATCCACTCCGCCGATGGGGACGAGTTATGGGACGTCTGCACCGCGACCATCTTCCCCGGCTGTGTGTCGCTGGACGCTGTGATGCTACCGGAGGAGGGTTCCCGGTTGTCGGTGGTCGTTAATGATTGTGAGCTCCAACTGCGCCCCCTCCCCGCCCCTCTGCCTCACACAACTACAGGCTGCTGCTGCTGCTGCTGCCGCCGCCTTCATCAGGGCACGCAGATGGGCTTTTTTAGGGGGAGGGCAGCAGTAACAGGCAAGGTAAGAAGGGGAAGAAGAATTTGGTTCAAACACTCAGATTATATTAATGTCAGTGTTAAGGTAATATTACTTCTGGACATTTTCTCATATTTTGGCTCAGACAATAAGACAGGATCACGTATAGCAATATTTTTTTAATTCCAGTTTTATATCGATGAGAGTACAGGTGGTTTATAAGGACACTGGTACAGATGTGGGGAAAGGGAAACTCAGATGCTGTTCAGTCCAAAGTGAGACTCTGATTAGCTCAGGTCTGTTCTAATGTCACCACAGCGTGGTGTGGTGTGGGCCCCAGTCATTGAATCCACTTGTTAGTCTGCTGCAGATATCTGTTTGAGACTTAAATTGAAACTAAGATGAAAGACTGATTTAAAAAAAAAAAAAAAAATGGTGTTGGGGATATGAACTTTTTTTGGCTTCTGGGTTAGACTGGATATATGCCAGAAAGAAGTTTAGCAATCATTGCCTTAGGGCAAAAATGAACACTTAAATTACTTCAGTCGGGACCAGTATAGTCAAAAGAAGTTATTTGCTATTTCCATCTGCAGTGCCTGCCCTTCACGCGCATACATGGAAAGTCTAAGGTGGGGAGAGCAGCAGCAAGAGCCAGCACAGAACACAGATGTCAGTGACAACAGACGTGACCTTGATTAAACCAGATGGAGCATTAAAAAAGGAGGAGCTGAGGGGAAGATGGGTTGCACAGCAGCTTGCACGTGCACAGTAACTGTAGGCGAGCTTAAGCAGCTTAAACAGTGGGATTCTCCAACTGGATATGAAGAAGGACATCAGCTAAGCCATCAGCCAGTGTGGGCCGACACCGAGAATCCGTCTGAATTTACACGATGCTCAATTTTTAAATCAAACATCCAGTGTTGCTAACAGCGTTTATCTAGCATCACAACTATTTGCTTATAACAGAGAATGCAGCCAAATGAATCTCAGTCACATCAATCAATTAAACAATCCGCTCCGAAAGCATGATAGGATTAAAGAGTAGAGTTTCATAGTGTAAATGGGGATTTTTCAGATCCATTATATGTGTATATTGTTTTCTATCTTGATTCCTGCTCCTTGCAGTGAAAACCCACCCAGTATCATGGGTCATTGCATATAAGGGAATCTCTGTATGTAGTTTCAGAGGAACATGTCATCATGCGATGAATTGTGGGATAGCAGGCAGCATGAAATTCACCTGTAATATGTGAAAAACATAATATGTGATCTTAAAAAAACATGTTAACTGAGTGGACTTTTAAGATGTATCACAAAGTTAAACAAAATTACCAGACTGATACATAACCAAACAATGTGCTGCATTTATTTATATTCCTGTCCATGATTATTAACATGGTGATGAGAAAGGAGCCAAATGTTTGTGAGTAATAAGCTAGCTAAGCCGAGGTGACATAAACATGCTGCACGTGAACACTGCCTCTGTATTCAGTTGATGTGACTAAATAAAGATCAGCGCAAGATGCAAATGCTCTGGCCTTGAATGCTGCCTGATGTGAAATGGCATGTAAACGGCAAGAAAGTAGCATTAGTTTCATTTGTTTTGTTTCAACCCAAGTGATGAGGAAGAGACAGCAGCAGAGATGCAGCCTGTCACCAGGATGACCACAGCTACCGCAGCAAAGGCAGGAGGGGAGGGAGGAAGGGGAGTGCAGATGATAAGAAGCAGGGAGGTTTTGAACATTCAAAACCACAACAGAAATCCAATGCATTGTGTGAAAACAGATCGAGGATGAGAAAGAGAAGGGATGACTGGAGGTGCAAGAGGAATTTAGGGAATTCCTCAATTTTCATTGTTTGCAGTGGAAAAGCATGTCAGGTCAGACAAAAGGAGGGCGACGAGGGAGAATTACTGCTCCAACTTAGACCCTCTTCTTCCCCCCTCATTCTGCAAACTGACAACATTAAAGTTATTAGTCCTATTGCATCAAGTGAATTACAGTGTGAATGTGTGCACCTGTTGTAACTGTGTGTGTGTCTGTTTGTGTGTGCGTGTGTGCAGATGTTTATGCTTGCCTTGCTGCATCTGTTTGAAATGGCACTTCAGCACGCATGAGAGTAATACTGGAGGGTGAAGGAGCAAATTTTCACCAGACTGTGCGTGCGTGCGTGTGTGTGTGTGTGTGTGTCAGTGCCAGCTGTCTCACAAAGGCTAATGTTCTATTTTTAGATTTCTCTGTTCAAAAATGTCTGGAAATTAAAGTTAAATTATAACTGCATAAAAACAAAAAGACTTCAGGATACATGGATGAGGGCATACCAATAAATACCCTATTAAGCATAAGGAATGGTATTTTATAGATATAGATCCTCAGTAATAGCATCTTTATGGAGATTACAGTAGGAATACTAAAATATCACACTGGGGGTGTGATATTTTAGTATTTCTATTCAACCCATGGCTCATCCCAAGCCATGGGTTGAATAGAGAAAAAGTGTGTGTGTGTGTGTGTGTGTCTGCATTTAAATGCTCAGAGGATTGAAGGCAATTCCCTCTTGAAACTGGGAAACTTTAAATATGGTTGACTGAACAGACAACCATATGGGGCAGGGCTGTGTGCCAAATGCAGCCTACATGACAACACACTCAGTCACACACACACACACACACACACACAGACAGCTGATACAGTCAGCTATTATACAGTAAAGCCAGTGTCTGTCCTTAACCTCTAATTTGATTTTTTTAAATTAACAATGTAGTTGCTGTTTATTAAAGCAGTACTAGATCTTTGAGAGATACAGGGGTATATAAATATATATTAGTGGTAAGTTTACACTTTTTTAATATATTGGTTAATATACTGTATATGGTTACCATATGTACAATACTTTTTGAAAGGACTGTATGCAGAGTCCATAATAAAGCTGTCAGTGCTCTCTGGTGGACTAACAACAGTATAGCCACACTGATAATAAACATATGTATGTGTACCATTTCTGTGCTGGCATATAACCAATACTCACAGACAGCATCTGTGATAAGCAACAAAATAGGTCAAATTCTAATTAAAAAAAAATAAAAAAGATATCACTAAGAAAAGCAAAGAAAATGTGCTGGTGTGTGACAAATCTGTGCTTTCCAGAGACACTGACGGCAGTTTGCTAGCTCCATTCTTCCATCTGTATGACTGACCACAAACCCAAACAGAATGGCACTGCTTGCATGTTTGCACAAGCCTCAACATGACTGACACTGGGTCTAAATTGTAACTCTTTAAGAAAATGGTAAGCCTGAGGAGGGAAGGACAGAAACTTCTGTAGAAGTCAAGGTGACCTGAGGGTTATCAGCACAAACAGAGCCCTGTATTTCTCATCTTACTTGCTATCAGTCATACATGCTGCTGAGTTAAACAAAGGGGATTTGCTGTCATTCCACAGCATTTGTCCTACCTGTAATTTGCTGATTTTTTTTCTGGCTGTGAGAGCCCTTTACACTTCTACTACTTCACACTCTCCGGGTTAAAATTCTGCCTTTATTCTTTGTCTTCATCTACTCCGCTTCACTCACTTTTCTACCTCTCTAAATTTACTTTGTCACCCACAGCAAGCGACATCACTCCCTCAATTTCCATCTTCAGTTCACTTTCCCTCCCTCTCTTGGTTAGCCTCATTCAGCAGAAGGCTTTTGTGATTGGCCAGTATTTATATCATCTAGGTCCCAGTGCCACCTGGGACAATAGTCTCCCGTCAGATCCAGGTCAGAGCAAGCAGAACCACTCTTCGGCTTTGCGTGGCTCAGTCCACTCCAGTCCGGTCCATCTGCCACACAAGCCAGCCTCACAGACAGCCATAGGTACTGCACCTACTCACCCACTGGCATCGCACAAACACACATAGGTAGGCAGACGCACACACAGGTGCTGCATCACTGCTCCCATTTGCCTCACACACACAGGTAGACAGTGGGAGATCTGGCTGACTGCACCAACCTGCATCGTGAACACAGGTGAATATTCACACCAAGCTTACCTCTGAGCCCAGCAGAGGCTCTGCCAGAGTGATATTTTCCTTACAGCAGATAGCAACGCTGGCAGTGATGTGAGAAACAGGAAACAGGTGAAGGTAAGTGGATGCAGCACAGACCTGCGTGCTTGGTAGAAGTTTAAGCTAGAACTAGGTTATACTGTATGTTTAGTATTATGCTACTAAAATGTACACAACTGGACACTTTAAGGAGGTGCATCATTAGCCTCACAATGGTTATTTACCACAATTAAATATGGGACTGAAACAGGCTTAAGTGACCAAAATAAGACGTTCCACTGGACATAAATACTTTATAGGGCACAGATGTTACAATTGGCTCCTTAAATGTAGGCTAACTTGCCCCAGGGCTAGTACCCACTCACCATCAGTGTTACACAGTTACTGGAGTAGTTTACACAGGATTACAGGGGGATAATCCATTTACAGTATTTAGAGACATGAGTCGCCATCTGTCTGTATTTATCTCAGCAAGGGAGCCGTCAGCACCGACTGACAGCAACAGCACTTTTATGGTAAGACGCAACTGTCGGGGACAGTCTAGAGAAATGGCTCTTACTATAATATGCTAGTTACTTTTTTAGTCTAACTGACCGCTGGTTGGCGACCCCTAGTACGCTGGAGCCCACAACCTTTAAACTGCGCGCGCACACTCGCCAGGTTTGTGAACTTTGCTGCCTTCACATGCCGTCGTAAAATCCTGCTGTAACCATTACACTGTAATTTTGTGTGCCAGTTTTAGCCGGTCATAGCTAGACATAGTAAGTCTCGTGCCACAAAACACTGCTGTTGCAATATTATGTCAGAAAAGCCGAGGGTAACGTTATGCTATAGTGTCACAGTGAAAAGAAGGTAAAACCGACCCAGGCTTGAACCCAGGTTCATTTAATCTGACCAATTAGCTTGTCAAGTTGGATTTTTTTAGCCATATTTCTAAAACATTAAGAATACAATAATCTATATCAATCAATTTAGACTGTCAGTTTACTTTGCTGGTGTAAAAATGCGCATGCTTACGTTCACACGCTCTCAATCCTATTTTTCGACAGCACGTGAACGTAAACGTTGTGATTGTCTGGGAGCAAACAAGTTAATTGTTGGTGCCCGTGTCAAGCAGCTCTGTAACAAAAACGTCTACATACTTCGTTTTTTAAAAATCTTTTTAACGGTGCTGACGATTGAAAATCTTCGATTAAAGGGTGAGTATTTCTTAAATGTGTTGATCCTAATCCTGCCACTGATAGCTGCAACTTAACTACTTGATCATTTGTCCCGGTCAGTAATTGAGGTTTGAGGTTTTGTTTTCTTCTTTGAACCAAGGGTTTAAGGACAGAGAGATGTATAGATCGTAAGGCGCCTGAGGGAAATGTGTTATTTCTGATATGCCTGTGTTAATTGTGCAAGTATTGTAGGCCTACTGAGCTTTTCATAATGCCCTTTGCAGGAGATTTTTGCTGTGCTGATGCTGAATTGAAGAATCTGGAGACTACCTTATGACAATGAAGTTTCCAGACCAAGAGGCTGCCTTTGTTACTTGCTGTCATCACACAAATGCAGTAAACTTTTAAAGCACCAGCTTTTATCAAGCATTTCCTGCCTTATTGCAACCATTTCACTGTACCAGCAAATCTTCAAACATTTGCCTTTCCTCAGGTGCTTTCTTTAGCTGTGAAAAGCATCTTCTACAGTTTTTTTTTTCCTCACTCCAGAGAACCTCCATTCCCAAATGATGCGGACAGAGAGCAAAGGCCGAAGTGCCTCCCCTCACAGGATAATTTATAAATCAGATTTCCATGCTATCAAATGCTCATTTGACACTGGGGCCAGTTTACAACCAGGGACCAAAGCTGCTGCTGCTGCCCAGTGCTCTGCAGTGCACCCCAAGAAGCTGGAGTCCAGCCTGTCAGAACCCATAATGTCCCACACCAGCACTAGTGACAGCAGAGGTAGGATCCACAGCACCAGGGGGACCAAAATCAGAGATAACATCTTTCTTCAAATGGACAGCCAGCAGCTGAGACAAGATAGTGGCCCAGTGCTGAGTTCTGGCTCCACTGTGCTTCTTTCTCCCCAAAATCCTAGCTTGCAGGTCCAGACTTCACCTTCTCCTGGATCCAGACATTCAGTCATCAGTTCATCGTCTCTTCTGAGCACTGTAACCAGTATTTCTACCCCAGAATCCTCTCTGAAAGATAAGCCATCCAGAGCAGAGGAAATAACAGATATTGACAGAGCAGCTCTGGCTCAAAAGTTCTCTGTAACCCGGAGGTTGTTTGAGACCAAGATGATGGAGGTTGGAGGTGGTGGGGGACAGGTTTCAAAACCTGTGATTGGCAGGGGAAGCAAGGGAATGGCAGATGGGAAAAGAGAAGTCAACCGTGTTGAAAAAGTGGAAGAGGGAAGTGGGAAAAGGAGAAACACAGATGAAGATGGCTTAGATAAAGACAAATCCATAAACCATATCATAAATATTTCCTTGCTGAAGGCTCCTGCACCAGCATCACTGACAAGGCACCCTAAATCTCCTGTCTCAGATGTTCCTGCCGAAGCATTCAACAAGTCTTCCTCCTATTTTGAGAAACATGATCAAACCAAAGTATCACAAACGGAGGGAGAAATATCTTCTCTTGACCCCTGCTTGACTCCTGAAGAGACACTTAGGGCAGAGCTGGTCAACGTAAAAAATGAGTCATCAGAGAGTGATGAGAATGAAGAAGTGAAGGAGTGGAAAGAGAATAAATGCTGGCTTAAGGATGAAGTAACATATATTACTATAGTTGCAGGAGAAGAGTCCCTAGTGGATGATGTCTTTGAGGAGCCGAGTGTAGAAACACCGGGACCTTACGCATTGGAAAATGGGGTGGAACTACAAGTAGGAAAAGATACACCAATCATTTCATCAGAAGACCACCATAAGGAGTTATCAGTGGGTGTGCAAAAGAAAGGAGTAACTGAGGATGGCAGGGAAGTCAGAAGAGACAAGTATCCACAGGTGAGTGAACAATGGGAGGGTGAAAGGGAGGAGCAGAGCAGAGAGTTCGTAGCCTGGGCTGAGAAGTCAACAGAAGAAAGAGACAACAGGGAGAAAATGACGGATGCAGTGGTGGAAGAAAGTGTTGGTGGAAAGGCAGGGGTCGTGATGCAAAAGGAGGAAGTTTACATGAAGGCTGGGGGAAAGAACAAAGGTGGAGAAGAAGAATGTAGACAAAGTCAAGAAAAGGAAACTGGGAAAGAAGAGAAAAGTGGGAGGGAAGAAGGCATAATATCTGATCTGCAAGTGGAGTTGGTCACTGAGGAGGTCAAGCATGTGGCATGCAGAGGAGGTGGTGATAGAAATACTCAAATAGGAGGAGGCAAGGAGGCCCAAAAAGGAGGTGCATTAATTGGTGGGATTGAGAACAAGGCTTTTGCGTATGATCAGGAATCCCAGTCCCATCCAGAGCTTTCTGCATCACCAAGACAGGACTGGGAATACTCCCTGCATGCAGAAAACCAGCCTTTATTGGAGTATGAGGAAATTCCCGGTGTGCCTGAACTGTCCGATGAGGAGAATGAGGATGGATCTGCAAAGAGGAAGGTCAGGTTCTCCTCTGCACCACTTAAGGTAGGGAAACCTTTGTGAAAAATAACACAAACGTAGGCTTTAAGCCGCCATTGTGCCTTTTATTGAAAGCTGCAAGGTCTGTGAAGTCTAGCATTTAAGAAGTCTTTTTGTTGTAGATTTGTGTGACTGTCAGTTACAGCTGCTGTTTGAATCCATGTAAGAGTTGTGTTAGCCCAGAGCAATGTTTCTAATCCATTAAGGGTGGAGGAAAGGCAAGATTCCACATGCATCACTCTGTCAGCACTCAGCTCAGAGCTGCCTTTACACAGAAAAAGAAATCCTGTGGTATTAATCTGGATCAGTTCATAATAAACTGTTGTAGCAGTGGTCAGTGTAGAATCACATGGAAGTTGAGTGTGTA
Organism: Paratilapia polleni; assembly: GCA_015106735.1. Lineage (NCBI taxonomy): Eukaryota > Metazoa > Chordata > Actinopteri > Cichliformes > Cichlidae > Paratilapia > Paratilapia polleni. Next base: position 13,215 of record VUQI01047689.1, on the reverse strand, counting down.
CAGTGAGATTTTTAGCAATCCTGTAATTATATTTGTACAGTTTTGCTCAAGCCTTTGCACTTACTCAGTCTTTTGCTGTCTCTCGCACACTCTCACTGACACATTTGTCTGCATAAACAGGGTCTTGTTGTGTCAATAGCTGCAGATGGTTCTCTTTATAGTCATCTCATGGTGAACATATGTGCAAAAAATCAGTGTTTTCATTAAGACTAAATTTGACATCAGTGTTTATCTAAGTTGAGGCTTAAACTGCATATTGAATGGTGTCTTTCAGGTGTACAACACCTATTCTAATGCAGAGTACGACAGACACAATGAGGATATTGACCCAGTGTCGGCCTCGGCTGAGTTTGAGCTAGAGAAGAGAGTGGAAAGGATGGATGTTTTTCCAGTGGAGATAGAAAAGGGTATGTATATGCATCTTTTTATCCTCTTTTGATTTTTGTCTGTTTAATATCTAAAAATTTGGCATTGCTAATGCCACCATATCTGATTTTAGCATCTAAGTTATGTAAGGATAAATTCCGAATGTCTTGACTACCTATTCCCTTTCCCTCTCCCTCTAGGAGAAGATGGACTCGGCATCAGCATCATAGGAATGGGTGTAGGTGCTGACCAGGGACTGGAAAAACTTGGAATCTTTGTCAAGACAATCACTGAAGGAGGAGCAACACAGAAGGATGGAAGGTAAGCTTTAGTGTTTTCATCTTCTGGAAATTAAAAGATGCTCAGCAGAGATGGACACTCTCCTTAGTCTATATGTGTTTATCTGTGTAAGGATTCAGGTGAATGACCAGATAGTGGAGGTGGATGGAGTGAGTTTAGTTGGAGTGTCCCAGCTGTTTGCAGCCACGGTCCTCAAGAACACATCAGGTCTCGTCAAGTAAGTTACCACACAACAATTTTTCTTTTCCACAGTGCAAATTTTTCTTGTCTGTGACACATACTGATTCTTGCAATGTTGAACAGTTTCATATATTTTTTTCCCCACTACTTCCAAACAGTAGATTGCTGTTACTTTGGATGAATGACTAAGCATGTAGACCCCTGCTTATTTGGAAACTTTTTTTTTTTGGCCTTGTGTTTGATATGTCACTTCAAAAATAATGTACAAAGATGAATGGCAGAGCCTCCTAAGATCTCTAAAAGTTTGTCACGGAACTAAAGTTATTTAAAGATGAAACGGTGGTAGTGCTGTAAATATATTTTTTCTTTCTAGATGTCTTTTTAACCATATGAGTGATATTGCATTTGCATGATTAAACAAATTAGCACATAACATATACTTTACAGTACTCTCAAACATTTTAGTAAGCATACCATAGTGTGCAGATTGTCTGCCAGCCCTTCAGATCACCTTGCCTAAGCACATATTGTAGATTTTGGGTGTCATCTGGCAAACCTTTAAATGCCAGAAATGACCACATCAGCTCATTATTATTTTCTCTTCATAACACTAACATGTGGTCTGTTTTTGCCCACCACAATGTTTTTGTTTTTTCTGATATTGTCTGCGAAACAACATTTGCAAATAAGATAGAAAAATTTGGATTAACAGTGCCTGTAAATGCACCATCATTTAGAGTGTGTTTAAAAACAGTCTGCGCCTGCGGCTAAACTAGTGTACCGTGACAGCATACCACCAACACTCAAAATGCATTTTGACATGCAAAGCAGGAAGAACAGAGGTGTAAATAATAATGATGTCTCAGCTCCAGTTAGCTGCTTTAGTTTAAGGGTTGTGTTTGTACTTTTGCACTTGTTGCCAATGCTGCCCGACTGGCATGAATTACCATGCCATCATTAATGTTATTAGTGACACCTGACAAGTCGGATAGCTCCTCCTAGCGAGGACGTGAAAGTGAGAAGCAAGGGCAGAGGAGCCAAAGCTGCCGAATGTCAAATCCTTGCTTCCAGTCACTTTTAAGCAACACTGCTTATGACTTGTAGAGGTGCAGCATTTATACGCCATGCCAGTTGATAAAAGACTGAGGCGCAAAGGATTTGGGTTTCGAAAGATGTGCCATGATGGGGAACAATTTCTGCAAAGAGGACAAATGGAAAGATAAGTTATCCAAATGAAGAAAAGCTCTTCTGTAACACAATCTTCACAGGTGTGTTATGGGATAGCGGGATTGCTCACAGCTGCAATTGATGTGTGTTCTCCTGCAGGTTTTTGATTGGTCGAGAGAAGGAGGGGGTGGAGAGTGAGGTGGCACGACTGATAAATGAAAGCCTGGAAATGGATAAAAGCAAAAAGGTGTGTTTTCTTAGAGAAGAGGGGAGGTTGAATTGTTTTAACAGTTTCTCATAATTTAACTGTACTCTTTATTTGTGCGTCTATATGAAGAGAGAAAGAGATGGCAGTGGAGTGGAGGACAATGATAGTAGCATGTCAGAGAAGGGCTTGGTGGTTGAAGAAGAAGAAGAGGATGACGATGAAGAGGAGGATGTGTCTGCTCTTTCAAGTCTAGACAGCTACCGACTCTGCCTCAAATACCAGCAGGTACTTTGCATTTCAACAGACATTTTACCTTAGTTTTATATTGCAAAAATAAAAACATGTTCCTTTAAATGTAAAACTGCTAAGTCTGTGTCCTTTCTTATAACTTTTAACATGTGCGGGCTCATTCACATATTTGCTCTTTTGCTCTCAAATGTACTCACAGCTTCAGTCAAAACTAAGAAGCAAAACAACCCAACTTCAGCACGCTAGAGAAAAGGTAGGTCGCTCAGTTGAGATTGAGATCTCTCTCACACTCACAAACCAATAACTGTACTCGCTTCAATAACACTACCTTTGCGTCCAAATTTGGAAACGGTCTGACCCATTTAACTGTGTGTGTGAGACGGCTCAGAGTGGAGTTATTAGGACATGGCTGCATTCCAACACTCCTCCTTGTCAGCCCTGCTTTTCTGCCTTTGCCTTGAAGTAATCACCACTGTGACATAACTGGGTTGGTGAAAGCCTTTTAGAAGAATATGATTTGTAGTATCAGAACTCCTTGAAGTAAGAGGGAATGCATAGTTTCTCCAACAAAATGGCCTTGACATCTATGATCTAACAACATGCAGGCCCTTTTCGGGAATTTTTTTTTTTTCCCTCTTGTGCACATGGCATTTATTGCAGACATGCCCATGCTGTATAAAGACATAATCTTCAGATGCTTGTCTCTCAGTTAAAGGCATGGGAGGAGCAGCAGGCCTGTTGGGAGAGCCAGAAGGCTGAGTTGGAGCAAAGAGTGGAGGATGGAGAGGACAAAGCAGACAAACTAGAGAAGTACGGTTGCACAAACTCAGTCCTTTGTCTCATTCTATAACTATTTTTCTAGAGCGTATGGCATAGAAGTGTATTTCACAGAGGTAGACATGAAGATTAAAGGCTGCAATTGGAGAATGTTAATAAATATAATGAAGATTATGATGTGGGTTGATAAGGTGCTGATGACACCTACTCTATTTATCAGGTATTGGCAGGAGGCCCAGACACTGTGCAGAGTTGTAAGCCAGCGACTGGCTGATGCCCAGAGCCAATCAGAAAGCCTGGAGATCAAATACAATAAGGCAAAGAGACTGGTCAGAGAATACCAGAGCAGGTATTTATGAAATCCTGTTAACTCTCACAGTGTGAAATGGCACTCAAATTACTCAAATTAATGTTTTGCAAGTTGGTAAAATTGTACCAAGGTGTCTTCTTACATGAGACTTCTCTGTTAATGTGTTTTTTAGAGAGGATGAGGGGGAGAAAAGGGAGGCAGATTTGCGGAGAGAAATGGAGGAGAGAGAGAAGCAGTTCAGAGAGACGATTGAAAGGCTTCAAATCCAGGTGAAGGGACACTTCTCAGTGCTCTGAGGATTTATTTCACTGAACCTGACATTTCTCTGTAGTCATTGTTTCACACTGTAAATCACAGATTCCACAGATGGAGAGAAAAGAGTCTGTACCCGAGAAGAAGAACCACTCCACTGACTCTTCAAACACCGGTAAGCATTGGTTTTAGTGACACTGGAGCGTCTGTTTGACTTTGTCTAGCAGCTGGCTATAAATATTTCTGATGATAAATAATTTTATGGATTCTGAAGCAGTGGGATTCAAAGCATTTTGTGTTGTTTAATGCAGTTTCAGTGGTAAAATGATTATTTAATTTAAATATGCTTTTGGACTGAACAGCAGCAATTGCATTTGTCTCAGGTACAGACTGGTCAATTCCAGTTCCTGATACCAGACGTTTAGACTCCAGTGCTCACATAGCCAGGGCCCAGCTAGCCCAGAAATCCAAGCGCCACCCGCCTTCACGAGACAAACTCAGAGAGAGCTTCAGAAAAGGGGTAAGAGGCAGAGCTAAAAATAAAATAAATGATGCCTTGACATTTCCAACCATCATAATGCCTTTTGTTTCTGCAGGAAGAAGAGGTCCAGAAAGCACAAGAGGGAAAGTCACTGTCTGCTTCCACAGCGGTCCGAACCAGCAGAAGTGACATGTCCAACACCTCATCGCTCTCAGCTTTCAGTCCTCAAACTGCCAACAACTCCGTCTTCACCCCTCCCATCTACATCACGGACACTACTCCTTCCTCACCATGCAAATCCACCACATCCAGAAAATCCAAAAGGAAATTTCCCGACTTCAGGTGGAGCATTTCTTTAGATGTTTAATTTGAATCATTTTGTCATCATTCCAGAGTATAGTACTGAATAAACTCCCACCTGGCCTCAGGAGAGTTCTGGTTATTTGGCACAAAGGCTATTGAGTGTGGCACTGAGTGGAAATTTAGCCTTTTTAAATCTTGTTAATGACTGTTTCTCTTTTAGTGGTCTTCGAAAGTCTCTCAGCAAAAGAAGAAGCCAAAAACACAGCAGAAGGTCTATGAGCAAAAGGTATGATGGCACTTGTACAGGAAAAAAACACAGTGTTTAAAAATTATATGAAAGTCTGACTGATGGTTCGAACAATACTGCTCTTGACAATATTTAAGCTAATTTTATACCTTTCCATTAACCTTTTTTTTTTTTTTTTTTTAATATGCATCTTAATTTATGAGCAACAAATCTATAAGAAAACTCCAGCATTTCTATCAAGCAGACATGCTGTACAAAGATTAGCTAGGGGTGATTCTTCCTAGTTTCTAGGAATCAGGGTTTTTGTTTTTTTGTTTTTCTTTCTTCTTTAATACATGTGACGCTGCAGTCATTTGTCAAACTGCCGCTCAACTTTATATCTCTCCACTAAAGATGGAAAGTAAAGAGCTAGAAGTTCAGACAGATGTCCTTGCGCACCAAAGGGCCTGATTTTAAAAAAGCTCATGGATAAAGTTGGGGTATGTAAGGGTAAAAATGACTCAAAACCTCTGTATGTAATCTTGTGTCATTTTGAATACATTGGTATAAAGGAGTTTGATGGAAACAGACACTGGTTGTTATTATTTTATTTATTTTTATGCAAAAAGAAAATGCATAAAATTTTAATGAGGACATGACTATTCTTCACCAGAGCGTCCAGTGATGACCTGGTGGATGAGCCCACTGAAGTCTCTCCATCAGGCTCAGTCACCTCCATGCCCTCTTGCCTGCCCTTTCCCTGGTTCGGAGAGCGAGGAAGAGAAAAGGAAGAGGAAGCGGAGAGTAGCAGGGAGAGACTTCGGTCTGTGTCCAGCAGCAGTTTGCCGTACCTGACCACCTCAGGGAGAAGACAGCAGGTAAGAAAAATGGCTGCTGCAGTAAGAAGATAAATTAAGCCCTCAGCCTTCTCAGCATGACCCTCTCTTAATGCCTCAGCTTTCTGATGTAGATATGCCTCTACAGATCTCATACAAATAAAAATCCTCTTTGAAATCAGCATACATGCATGTGTACACATGCAGTAGATATGAAGTATATAGGCAGCCCGGTTTTGTTTCTGTTGGTTTCAGAGTATTGGCTCTCCAGTGGGCTGCTCCAGCATGGTGGGTCATGTCTCTGATCACTCCCTCTCTGGACACTCTCACACTTTCACCTTTTCCTCCACTGAGGTAAGTCTATCCTTCCCTTTCTTTTCTTCACTCTTTTGCTTTTTTTTTCTCTTTTCTTTTCCCCACTGGGCACACTCTGCCCAGCTTTCACACGTGTACTCTTCTTTAGTCACAGTTTCCTTCTCTTGGTACTTTCTCTCCTGTCCCTTCAGACTTTGGACGATGACCCAGTTCCCAGTAACAACAACAATCAGTGGCAAAGTCGACCTGTATTGGAGTGGAACAACCAGCAGGTGTGTCTTTGGTTAATCGCCATGAACATGGATCAGTACACATCAGAGTTTGCTGCCAGAGGTGTGGATGGGACACAGCTGCTCAACATGGACAGTGAGAAACTCAAGGTGAGCACATAAGCTATTGTTGGAGCAAACAAAAATGTATCAGATATTGTAGCCAAAGAGGAACTGATGTTTTATTAAAAAAAAACAAAAAACAAAAGTGTACAGTCTGGTTAAGTTCTGTTGTGGTTTAACTATGCACAACATTAAGATCGTAACTTATTGCGGACAAGGTGACTGAACCTTTATTATTCTTCCTACTGGTTGTACAAATTCTCAGTAAACTAATCAATGCATGGCAGCCCTAATTTCAAATAGTGGAAGTGATTTATTAAGTATTTATTAAGTTTAACTAATCTCGTTAAACATGTGAAATCTGTTTTGATTGGACGTTCAGCCCTGTTTACACACACATTTCTGTTGTCAGGCTTTGGGCGTGTGCAGTCAAAGTGACCGATCTGCCCTCAAGAAAAAGCTCAAGGAGATGCGGAAAAGGGAGGAGAAAGACCAGAGGAAAGGAGAGAAGAGGCTGAAAGAGGAAAAGGATAAAGAAAATGTAGACAAGGAGGGTGAAGGCAAAGAGAAGGTGAGGATGAGTGAGGAGAAGTGTCAGAAAGACATCAGACGCAGTGGAAAAACTGTAAGAACCGAGTCTCTTTTATAAAGGAAAGACAGATGAAGTCAGATATACACCACCAGCATCAAGGTGTGATGCAGTCTCTCATGATCACAAATACTTATTTCTATTGAACTAATCAAAACATTTAGCTCTACTGAACACATCCATGACTGTTCACATAGATTTTTTTTTTTTTTTTTTTTTTTTTTATATTTTTTAAAATT
>VUQI01047688.1:0-14303 GCA_015106735.1 Paratilapia polleni | reverse complement strand
TAGAAAGCATTAAAAACAAGTTTACTTAAAAACACTGGACTAAAAACAAAAGAAAAAAGAGATACCAGAGATACTTCTTGCTGCAGCTTTACAACTGATGATGGGGTTTGAATGAACACCCAAATGTCTTGTTTTTTCTTTTAAGATTAAGGTTCATGTATCAGTCACTTGGGGAATGATATGGTACATAAGGAATGTTTACTCACAGAAGCAAGATTTTTTTCACAGGCTTTTATTCAAAAATATTTTCTCTACTGTGGCAGGCTTCAGTCGACTCCTCCTCTGGCTCACCAGTTCCCCAGCTTTAGAAAATATCCTTTCGCATGGCACTGATGATGCAGGAATACACAGATACTTGCAGGCCAGTTTCCATAGTATTGGATAAAGTGTTTTACGTGCTGCCCAGTATTTGAGGGGGTCTTCTAATCTTGCCAAGTGTGGCTCTCCAAATCTCTCACAACCCAACATCGCTGAATGATAACGATGCATCTTATATAGATAGTTTAGCGCCAACAAGTCAAAGCTGTCAAACCAATGAAACGAGTTGTGAAGCACTGATGACGTTCGAAGCTTCAAACGTCATCGGTCACGTGACCGCGGTGTTTCGCTACGAGCTCCGACACAGTGTTTCGAATCACTACGCTTCAAGACTGACACAAGCTTAGAAGCTTTTTTATCATTTGCCCATCTCTAGTATTTACAAAGAGAGAGGTGGGAACTCAGAGACTTTTGCAACTGACCCTCTTGCATGCACATTTCTGGGTGTTCCTTTCTCAAGGCGCAAAATATAGGGAGGAGAATATCTAAATCAAGCGCGCAAACTGGTTTACTAACATTTACGACACGCAATTTACTGCTAATTGCGCCGATATTTAAAAAAGCATGTCTTATTTTTTGCGCTTGATATTGAAATGAACTGACTGTGCCTGTGTTTAGGAAACAGCGCAACCTTGTAAATCACCCGTAAAACTAACCACACCTATCAGCGCTATTTGGGGATGGCGCTAACACGTTATTTTGCCCCGTTTAGTAAATCTGACCCTAAAACAGGAAAACTAGAACATGGAACACTTGACACAGAGATGGAGACAGACGGAAAACAAAATGACGACAAACAGAAACAAGACTGCAAAAGGCAGCAAAAGAAAAACTAAGCAAACCTGAGACTGTAAGCATGGTGAACTAAACCGGGAATATCAACAAGAAAACAAAACTTAAAATACAATAAGCAATAAATGAACCACAAGAAAACAGAAAGTGTTCAATAACAAACAGAACCTCAAAGTCCACAACTCAAAACCCCGGACCATGACGGATACACCAATAATTTTATTAGAATGAATTCTTTCTCAGTGACAGCTCTAGTTTCAAGTTTTTGCCGACTTTTCCAGTGTGTGTGTGCCAAAAAAGACCCTCATATGAGAACAGGCACGCCAAATTCAACATCACTTGTTTTATTAGATTCAGTGCTCAGTGAAGCACTTACATCACTGCTGGAAATCACGAATCCTAACCTGTATCTCAACCAGAGAAACAAATGTCTTCTCCAACATAAATAAACATCAGTGCACCTGATACGCTGCAGTCAGGTTGTTTAAATATACAGCTTGTGTTTAGTTTGGGTTATTCCAAACTAGTTGGAAAACCTTTACATGTGACTCTCCATGGGAAACCATGAATCCCCATTATAATATCATTAGCTGAATCACTGATAGTGATGCCATTCCAGCCAGTTCCCATGCAGACGAACAAATTCATCCCACGTTCACGCTGCACATGCACACATTGTTCCTGCAGAGTGGTGGGAATCTGTCAGAGGTGTGAGTCATGGAGGGATCAGCAGCCAGCAGTTCAGATGGCTCTCAAACAGCAGGAAGCTGCAGACACACAAAGGCTTCACTTGGGATTTCCTAATTCCCCCACAGCAGTCCTCCAGTTCCATCTTGGCCTCCGAGCTGCTGTTTTTAAGTTCAAACTAATTGCGTTTTAAGTGGGTTTTTTTTGTTTTGTTTTTTTTGTTATGCTACTAAATATTTACTCTAGCTGCCAGGTGTTACATAGCTGAGTAATTGCAAGCTGACTTGACTGTAGGAGTCTGTAAATGTTGAGCATATGCTAAAGTGTGTGGAAAAAAAATCAGCCTGGGGTGTGTTAACGTTTTCAATTCTTTTGAATGGAAAAACTTTAAATGTTAATTTCCTGTTTGGCACTCTTTCCTTTCTCCTGCAGGTGTGGAGAATGTGACCATCCAGCTGGACCTGGAGGCCGAGTTTCATTTCACACACCTTATCATGACCTTCAAGGTGCCTGTTTTCTCTCACACACACCATGACACACACATATATGTATATACAGTATATACAGTATATCATACAAATACTCCCATACCCACAGCATTGAGACAAACAGCATTGAACAGCTGTGGTGGGGGAATGTTCTAGTCTCCTGAGAGCGGTGGGAAGAGGAGGAGGAGGAGGACAAGTTCAGGGCGGTGCAGTAAAAAAAAAAAAAAAATGCAGCTCGCCTCTCATCGCTGGCCGGCTTTGATGGTGGCCAGCTGGAGTCATGCCTCTCATCAACATTGCAGCTCTACGTCATAGTCAAAACACTCTCAAAGAAACGGTGCACATCTGGCCCTCCATCCATGACAGGAAAGATCAGCCAACAGCCAGTGCTCTAGATAATTTTTGCAGTACTTTAGCCCATTATAATACTAAGAGATAAATATTGCAGAAAATGTGCCAAAAAAATGTACTTTTAATTATGTTAAAATATATATTAGATGCCACTATGATCTGGTTTTAAAAAAGCTTTTACATCTAAGGCGACATTGCTAATTATTTAAAATAAATTTGGTTTTCAGCATCACATACATCACATTAGTTATTTCAACCTATTGCTCATAGGGGGTCGTCTGATTGTTGGGGTTTTCTGTCTAATATTGTAGGGTCTTTACCCTACAATATAAAGCGCCTTGAGGCGACTGTTGTTGTGATTTGGCGCTATATAAATAAAATTGAATTGAATTGAATTGAACCTAGACTAAAAATAACTGAAAAGATATTTTTTCTGTTTAAAACTTTGTTGTAAGTTTTGTCATTTAAGTTTTGATTGCATTTTAGTGACATTATCATATTAAATACTTCAGGATAAATATGATGGGTAAAAAAAAGATTAACACATGTCATCTGTCCTCCATTAAAAAGGATGAAGAATTGCTCTCACATGTTATAGTCTTTTATTTCAACCTTTTTATATAATTCAGCGATAATCCCAGACTTTGCAAAAAATGTTCAGTAGTTATGGTTGGATGTAGCTATCATCAAAGCAGAGCTCAGTAAATTTTGGCCCAGTCTGAGTCTTCCAGTAAAAAAAACAAAAAAAACAAATTTAATTCAGGCTGCAGTGAAAACTAACATTAACAAGTTTGGAGTACTGCAGTTGATATAAAAGAAACATATCCAGTGCAGTATTGAGGGATTATCTGGAACAAGCTGGATGCAAAAATTGCTTTTCAGCACTAATTAAAGGAAAGTGGCAGAGAATATGCACTTAAGTAGGCATCCTTTCACTACAAAAGCAATTTAGATGAAAACTGGCTCAAAATTTGCTAAAAAGGAAAGTTGTTAGGAGCAGAATACCGTTGCCATTTGGTCTCTTACAAGTATTCACAGGGAAATTCACATGTAATTTACATGGTTGATAAAAAATAAAATAAAAAAGCATCAACAATAAAGCAAATTAGATTTTATCCTGATGTCTGAGAATACACGATGCAGAATTTGCTATATAAAAACAGAACTGTATATAAACAGTACATTACTTATAAGTCCTGTCTTTATCTGCTTACAGATGTTTCGTCCGGCCGCCATGATGATCGAGCGCTCCATGGACTACGGGAAATCCTGGCAGATTTATCGTTACTTTGCCTACGACTGCGAATCGTCCTTCCCTGGCATTTCCACCGGGCCCATGGTCAGAGTGGATGACATAATCTGCGACTCACGCTACTCAGACATCGAACCATCCACCGAGGGAGAGGTGAGTTTGTGTTTGTTTACTTTTTCCATACAACACGTTTTTCAGTATTTTTAGTTTTTACCTTTTTCCCCTCTCTCAGGTGATTTTTCGGGTGCTGGACCCCGCTTTTGAGATTGAGGATCCCTACAGCTCGAGGATACAGAGTAAGCTGCTTCTGAACTGCTGTTAAAAAGTTTTTCTGTTATCAGCTTTAGAAATTTCTATTGTGGTGTTGCTGGTTTCAGAAACTCTCAACGATTTTGTCTTAAAAAAAACTGCCCCGGCCGAGAAGATTTTTTTAAGTTAGAGCAGCAGTTAACTAAAACTGGTAAATTTGAAATTGTTTAACTGAACTCTGACACTGTTTCTATCTAATTAGTAGCAGATTACAGGAAGCTTATATAAAAATAAATCTAAAACAGACGTAAGACAGTGTAGGGGTCTAATTTAACCTGAGTGAGACTCTGAACTTCTTAGCAATATGCAAAAAAAACAAAGATTTTCCCCACAGAAAGAAACAGGAACTGATTTCTTTTAGTTAGTTGTCCAGCTACCTGTGGCAGGGCTGCAGGGGTCGGAGGTCAGACAGGACGAACACTGCAAAGAATTTCACACGTGGAAGTGACTCGGACTTTGTAAACTCACCTACATCCAGACAGAGACACACACTCTCTCTTTGTTCCTCGATCACACACACATGCAGATGCCTCATGTTAGGTATGTGGTGAACGCTGTGGGTGTGTGAAGAACTGTGGCCGTATTCTCAAGCTCCAAAACTCACTTTGATTTTTACAGCATCACAACCAAGAACTGCATTCAGATGACTGTCTTTAAGTTATACTGTTTAATGTGTATGAGTTGTTACGAGTCAAGAGTTTGTGGGCTAGTGCAACAGATTTATCCCAACAAATGACAAACCAACACACTGAGGGTATTCAGACAAAAGGTATTCAGAAAATGAAGCTCCTGAGATCAAGGCCCAATCCCGTTGTCCACCCTAAGTGCTAAACCCTGGTTTGGGACTATTTAGTTTACATTTTTGCTTTCTTCATGGCCAACTCATTTATCTGAACATCTTTCAGCCGCTTGTCTTATGGAGGGGAGGGAAAGAGAGGAAATGTTTCTGTCCATAGTTCAGAATTAAGTAAAAGTTACAAAAAATAATAAAGCACATGCTGCATTCTTCTGATTCCATAATTACATTTTTTTTCTAACATGTCCCCTGCTCTTTGTGTATTCCACTAGCAATCTCACTTAGAGTGCACCATTTAAGCTGCTTTAGCCTGTCTGTGGTTACTGTAGCCTCTGCAAGCTGCTTTGCAACCCACTTTTCTTACTGTTTCTGAGTTAATCAATGTTATCTTTTTTTATCATTGATGGGAGGTCCCAGAATAGAGATACAGAATATAATACTGATCACTGCATGTGGAATAGTAATGACACTGGGACAAAAGTGGTCCTGACTGAAAAAAGATGCTTTTAAATTAATGAATGACTTTTATAGACGGCTATGAGCAAGGCACTGAAGTGAATTTCCCTGTAAAAGTTGTGTGTAACCCTTCACTAACACTAATTTCCTGTGTGTGTGTGTGTGTGTGTAGACATGCTGAAGATCACTAACCTCAGGGTGAAGTTCATCAAGCTCCACACTCTGGGCGACAACCTGCTCGACTCCCGCGAAGAGGTGACGGAGAAGTACTACTACGCCCTCTATGACATGGTCGTCCGTGGAAACTGCTTCTGCTACGGCCACGCCTCCGAGTGCGCCCCGATCGATGGAGCACCGACAGGAGCCGAGGGCATGGTACATCCCATGCATGTACAAAAAAAAAGCGAAACACTTTGCACTGAAGACCTAATGTAATAAAAATAATGCTGTGTTTTGCAATGATTTAATTTAATTTAAACATTTTGAGAAAAAGAGAGTCGCCATGAAATTGAAAAGAAAATTTGATCTGCTGAGGACTCAAAAGCTCCAGAACAACATAACAGCATTGGATCTGATGTGTTGAATTTTTAGTTTATGGGTTACATTTTTAGTTTAATGACGATACAAGCGTGCAATAAATATCTTATAAGACTACTAAACTAGGTTTTTTGAGGTCTTAACTGGATCTGGTGGTCTTTATCAGTGAATGGACCTGTGGAAAAGGCAAGAAGTGGACAAGCTGGGCAAAGCTAGGACTTTGAAATGCCTTGAAAGGTGTTATAGTAAATCTGGACATCTTAACTGAAATGATTTTGTCAGGCATGCAGTGTCCAGGGTTTAAATGAATTGTAATACTTAAGACTACCTGAATCAGTGACATATTTTAATAAACTTATAAACAAATCAGATTTATATAAGTGGCTATCAGACATTTGTGGTATCTGGTATGTAAATCAGTAATAATCTATTACTGTGTGTGTAGGTCCATGGCCGCTGCGTGTGCAATCACAACACTGAGGGACTGAACTGCGAGCGCTGTCAGGACTTTTATAACGACTTACCCTGGAGGCCTGCAGAGGGACGAAACACCCACGCCTGCAAGAGTAAGAGCACCAACACGAATCAATCTGTATTCAACTCTCTTTACTTATATTATATGATATGATATTATGCAAAGATGTTATAAGAGAGAAGATGTATGCCACTCAACGAATCCTGAATTGAAATCTATGGGAGAATTCTGTAACAGGGAAAATGATTTGTACGGGTAGAGGTATGTCCAGGGGGGAAAAAGCTTTTTAAAGTGTTTAAAGCTTGTTTTAGGGCAAAGTCTGCAATCTTTTTAAGCATTTTTTCATTAGATTTGAGTGGTGATTCTATACATGCAGTTTGTATGTCCTGTTGACCATTGAAATTTAAGTTTATTCAGACAGAAGCTTCAAAAGTTTAAAGAGTGGCGAGACTTGCTCCTAGCCTAAAGACTGGAAACAAAGGGAAAGAGCTAGCTTATCTCTGTCTTAAATTTCAAACTGTTTCCCACCTGTTTTTAGTCTGTAAATTAAGTTAACCTGAGCTACTTGTTTTATGGTTCTACATTTTTGCTTGCTGATCATAAAACACCAAGTTAACAAAAAGCTTTATATATGATTTAGATCAGCTGTTTTTTATAATTGTATTACTTGTCAGTTAATAATATGTAACCTCGCACACTGTCTCACTTACCATTATTTTATTAAATTACAACGTTTCAGTCTAACTGATCTTCATCAGGTACAAAGCAATGTTAATATAATCACTCACGCATCACCAGTATCCTCCACCTCTAAAGAGGAACCATAAGCATTCACTAACAGTCTACACACAGTTTGAGTCTATAAACCCCACAAGTATAAAGCTGATATTTGTCATTACTCTATATAATTAAACTTTTTTTTTTGCTTTTTGTTAAAAACATGAAAGAATTATAACATGACGTCCAATGGAAGTTCATCATTCAGTCCTTTAGGTGCACCTGTCGTTCATTCAGGTGTGCAGAGATTTTGAACCAATTACTTGCCAGTTAAAATTCCAAATATCCCCTTGTTTTCCTCTTTTTTTCCTGACATATCACAGTGAAAGGAATATCTTAACATTTTTTGACATTTTATACTGTAAAGTATCTGCACAGCTGCTGTATTAAGATAAAAGGGCAAATAACAGATGAAAATACTGAGGTTATAAATACTTAGAAAATATCTACAGTAAATTGTTCTTTAAGAAAATGCATGTTTTCAGAGGAAAGCCAATGTCTACAGCTCACTTTTTGCTTCCCTCTTTCTCAGAGTGTGAGTGTAACCGGCACTCCACCTCGTGCCACTTCGACCTGGCCCTGTACTTGACGTCCGGAAACGTGAGCGGAGGCGTGTGCGACAACTGTCAGCACAACACGGTGGGCCGGCAGTGCGAGCAGTGTGCGCCTTTCTTCTACCAGCACCCCGACAGAGACCTGAGGGACCCAAACATCTGCGAACGTAGGTCACCACCGCGTTACCTTGACCTGCTGATAATGAAGTGCTATTCTTTATGATTCACTCTATTCATTATCATTTTAGTGTGTTAAAATACATGCTGGTGTCCTCCAGAACACAGTACAGCATCTGGAGGTGAAGCCTTTGTAGTGAAGAAGCAGAAAGTAGTTCTCACAGCATGATCGTAATTACCTGCTAAGTATGGGATACAAATGGAAACACTGCTTTAAAAAGAAAAACAACCAGCCTCTGTTTTATGTTGCCCTCTATTGTACCCTTTACAGGACTCATCTGTTAAATTACACCCTACTTATGCAGCTCTGTGCTCTTCATTATCCTGGAGATTCTCACTCACAGCTAACTTACTTTACAACTGATTGTATTACAAGAAAAGCTACAGTTACTTTTTGTCTTTCTTCTCAAAGCGTGCTATGTGTATACATTATTGTATAATATTTGTGGAATTTAAGGAGTCAGTTGGACTAAACTGGCATATTTCTGGACTCTTTGGGGAGATCTTTGAACATCTTTATCCATCAGTAAGGTTCCCATGAAATTTGCTTTGTGCATTCATTATCCCAGGAGGATTAAAACATTGGGAAGACTTGCATGAAAGTTTGTGGACACATTCATTTTCCCCAGAAGCTCATTCACCCTTCATTTATCAGCACTCTGAGCAGTCCTGTCATGCCAGTCTCGGGCCTGAATGCCAGCTTTGCCATAAATTTTCATGAAAATCTTTTTATTTTAAGGTGAATGAACTCTATTTTGATCTCAACATCCAACTTAGAAATAAACTGCAAAAATCTAATAAATTGTCCCTAGTGATATCAGAAGTGATACTATAAGCTACATACTGCTACATACTATATACTGCAAAATGTGACTGGATACATCAGTGTTTTTGGTATTTTTGGCATATTGTGTTTGACATACTATGTATTAAGACATACTAAGTGGCATACTAAGCATATCTTAATGGTATTGTCCGTTTTTGCACAGTCAAAAAATATTTCTTCACTCATTATACTCATTATACTACTTTTTAGTTTTTTCCTTCTCCAGGAAACAGGATACGTGTCGTTTTGTTACCATGTTTTGTCTCTTCTCATTTTGTGGGAATCTTAGCATGAACGTGTCTACATCACTTCTTTAATATCATCTTTCTCCTCTCCACAGCTTGTAACTGTGACCCGGACGGGTCTCTGGAGGGTGGACTCTGTGACCCACGGACAGATGTGGTTGGTGGGCTGATCTCAGGTCAGTGTCGGTGCAAAGCCAACGTGGAGGGAGAGCGCTGCGACCACTGCAGACAGGGACACTATGGACTGGGACAAGGGCCACATGGCTGCCTGCGTAAGTCACAGTTATTACACAGTTATACTGCACGTGCTGTATGTTTTTTGTCTCTTCATTTTTAGTATGTTTTCTCTTGGAAAAGCAAAGTTTAACATAAGGAGAACTAATCATACGATAGAAACAAAATCCTGTACAATACAGTGAATTATTCCTTAAATCACCCCTGAAAACACAGCAAACTTCAAACTATGGTTAAGGTGGTTAGTATGTTTGTGAAAGCTCTCTATATTCTCTAAAAGATTTAAAGGATATATTAGGGAGAAACAAAAAGGATTTTAAGTTTTTCCTCTTTAAACCTTACGGTTAACACATTCACCTCATGTCACAAGCGTGTGCACCTAGTGCTCGTCCCAAACGTCAGGAAGGACATCCGCTGTGGCGACCCCTCTGGAAATAAGGGAGCCGCCAATAGTACCTTCTAATCCTTACATACTGTGTATTGAAATATATGATAGTGGATTAAACATACCATAATTTCACCATTTTAGTGGGTAAATTTATGGAATTTTAAGGTGAAAAGTGAAGGGATGTGTTTTTAGGAAGATGGAGAGCTTAAAATGAAAACTTAGAATACAGACACAAACACAGGCAGTGTAGATAAACATACAGTAACTGCAGTCAGTCAGACTGACGCAGTTTAATCGCTTGCTTCTTTGTTTCTTTGGCAGCTTGTACCTGTAATGCGCTGGGAACGCTGCCAAGAGGAAACTCCTGTGATTCAGACACAGGACGCTGCTTCTGCAAACGCCTCGTCGAAGGACACAACTGCGATCAGTGTCTGGTACGGATTCAGACTCAGTTCGGGTGCCTTCCTCTCTGTGTTTGTGCGCATATGAGTCATAAACATCCGTTTTCTCCTCTTCACAGCCGCAGCACTGGGGTCTGTCCGGTGACATGGACGGCTGCAGACCATGTGACTGTGACCCGGGCGGCGCTGTCAACAACGAGTAGGTGTTACAGATAGAATTAAAAACATCTGCATTGAATTTAAGTGAGCCAGTTCACAAGTGACCAAACCACCTTGTTTTCTTGTGGAAATGAAATGAAAGGCCTTTTTATGATGTCTTATTTAAAAAGAAAACTTGTGGGTTTTATTAGTGGGTTTGATTAAGTGCTCCATTCCAATGATTGTTAAACAACTGGGAGGTTTTTTGTGGATGCTGACATTTAGAATCTGCTAAGTAGATGGACGTAGCCACCATGGCCACATTTGGACAAGAGGGTGGTATGCTAAGTTATCAACCAAGCTGCATTCATGAACTTTACAGGTGCATCGTACAGAGAGACATCTGCTAATTAGTGGTAGGTGACAGGCCAAAAAAGTACTAGAAATTCAACTTCTTGGTGAATCTGTACCACATAGCAAGCAATATTATTTGCCAGATAATATTTGAAATTCTCCAAAAGGCATTAACACCACAATTATGGTGGTGAAATCCAGCTCAGTGACAAAATTTTGTGGAGATGAAGCTTAGCAGACAGCCAGCTACCTGTGCCATGACCCTTGTCAAACAAAGGAACCACCCCCCTAAATTAAAAACCTTACCACTACCCAAATGGATTAGTTATAAAAAAGAAATCAAATGCTGTAAGTTATTATGAAGGGGAAACTATTCATAGAGGCTAAAACAATTTTTCGTACAAGGCTGCAAACATGCTTTCTAACTGCTCTAAAGTTGGGCATTTTAACATGTGAGTCTCAAGTGGCCATTAGAGGAACTGCAGTTTATTTCACTTTTGCATTAGCTTCATTTTTCAGGTCTTGAGGGTGCCGCTTGCATGTGACTCATGCCACTTATTAACCAAAGTGAAAGTCTATAGTAGACAAATGCATGTCTCAATATTATTCCAAATGTTTAAGCTACAAACATGTTCAAAATTAAAGATGCTACAGTTTTTGTGTAATGAATCAAACTTCCAAACCCCATGTCTACATTTAAACGTGCATAAAAAGATATATAATACCTCTACATAGTGGCAAGAGATTTTCATTATTCAGTATTTCAGTATTCAGGATTTCCAGTCGTCATCACGAGGTTCTGGGATGTTTACAAGAATTTAATTCAATTCAATTCAATTTTATTTGTACAGCGCCAAATCACAACAACAGTCGCCTCAAGGCGCTTTATATTTTAGGGTAAAGACCCTACAATATTAGACAGAAAAGACAGAAAACCCCAACAATCAGACGACCCCCTATGAGCAAGCACTTGGCAACAGTGGAAAGGAAAAACTCCCTTTTAACAGGAAGAAACCTCCGGCAGAACCAGGCTCAGGGAGGGGCAGCCATCTGCCGCGACCGGTTGGGGATGAATATTATATAATATATAATATTATATAATATAATAATATATTATTAAGCGTTAAATAGAGGTTTGTAAAAAAGGAAAACATTGAAAAGAATGGCAGCATGGTTCCCACCATGTTCCTAACATTAGAAACAAGAAGAAAATGTATTTTATACATGTGGATATGTATTGGAAGAAAGCGACAGTAAAACTTTCCTTTTTCCCACCTGCCATCTCTCCATAGCTGCGATCCTCACTCAGGACAGTGTGTGTGCAGGGAGCACATGTTCGGACGCCGCTGCGATCAGGTCGACTCTGGCTTCTACTTCATTGCTCTGGATCACTACACTTACGAGGCAGAGGACGCCAAGTACGGACCTGTGAGTGCGTTCACAAACCAACCCAACAGTCTGTCAAATACACAGCCTCCAGATCTGTGAATGTTTTTCTCTCCGTCAGGGTGTGACGGTGGTACCGAGGCCCTATCCTGAAGGTCGAAGCCCTACGTGGACTGGTATGGGCTTTGTTAATGTGCCTGAAGGAACCTATCTAGAGTTCAGCATTGACAACATCCCGGAGTCCATGGACTATGACATCCTCATACGCTACGAGCCGCAGGTAACAGACACAAATGATTTGTATATTTTGGAGCCAGTTCCATGAGACTTACTGCATGTATTGCTGCAACTTTTCCAGCAGGTTAAACACCTGATCCAGCTTAGAAGGGCCCTCAGGGGGCACATCGTCTACCGAGGTCAATGACCTTTTCTGCTTTTTGAAAGAATCTTTTCCACCAAAATTTTATGGGTTCTTTCTTTAACCATGCTCAACGTCTTCACTAAGTTTCATGAAATGTGGCAGGCTAGTTTTGCATAATCTTTCTGGCAGGCAGAAAAAAACTCCAATGGCACCTTGGTCATGGACAGTTTATTAGAATAAATATACACAAACAGAATGGAAAATAGAGGAACGATAAAGGAGTACCACGTGTGTCTTTGTTTGACAGTTACCAGAGCAGTGGGAGGAGGTGAACATCCGAGTGCAGCGCCCCGTCTTCAGCCCTCCAAACTACTCCAGTCACTGCAGCAACTCCATCCAGAGTGGAGATGACCAGTTCATCTCTCTTCCACCTGGATCCAGGTAAAACTTTAATTTGCACTGCTCTTTGACTCCCTAAGTCACCACACACACACAAACAGAGTGACTATTTGTTGTGTTTCAGGCATGTGTTGCTGGTGACCCCGGTGTGTTTTGAGAAAGAACTGAACTACACGATCCGACTCAGTCTGCCTCTCTACTCATCAGGCAGCACCGTCCAGAGCCCGTACACACTCATTGATTCGGTAGGTTGAATTTACGCACACACCTGTTTGGACAGGTCCTGCACATAGTCCAGGACTTGTCCTGTTGAGACTGTACTGTTAGTTCTCTTAAATGTAAAAAGTTAAGACCACTGTCACTATTTTTCCCCAAAGGCACACATTTTCTGAAGCAGTTACTCAGATTTTTTGAACAGCAAAGTTTCATGGCCATCCAAGCCCTGTGAAGCTCCAAATGCCGGTCTCCTTACATGGTTTATTATGGCTTCCAGTAGCCCCTGACCCTCCACTCTCTTTAAAGTTGGTGCTGATGCCCCGTGTCAGAGAGCTGGAAATGTTCCATGGGGTCGATGGTGAGGGAGCGTGGGATACGTTCCAGCGCTACCGGTGTCTGGAGAACAGCCAGAGCATCATAAAAAGCCCCATGACTGACATCTGTAAACAATACATCTTCAGCGTCTCTGCCCTGCTGCACAAAGGAGCCATGGGTGTGTAATTACAGTTCAGACATTCTCAAGATGTTAAAAATCATATTAGCTTAGAGTGACTAATTAGTATTTATCCAAGCAGTCTCATTTCTTTCCACTTTCTCCACCTTTTTATCCAATCGTATCCTTCAGCATGCCAGTGTGACCCACAGGGTTCGCTCAGCACTGTGTGTGAGCCCAGCGGAGGTCAGTGCCGGTGCCGACCCAATGTTGTTGGCAGGAACTGTGACCATTGTGCCCCAGCTACCTTCCTGTTCAGCCCCGCCGGCTGCAGACGTGAGTGCAGTTGTAGTCTGATTCCAACGTGTTCATCTTCTGTTTAAAATTCTCCTTTAATCCTAATTTCTTTCACCCCCAGCTTGCAACTGCGACCCTCTGGGCTCTGTCAGCACCCTCTGCCACGAGTCGACCGGTCACTGTGAGTGTGTCCCGGGTGCCACAAGTCGCCAGTGTTCACACTGCCTGCCAGGCTTTTGGGGCTTCCCTCACTGCCGACCGTGCCAGTGTAACGGCCACAGCGAGTACTGCCACCCTCAGACCGGAGAGTGTCAGGGCTGCAGAGACTTCACTACCGGACACCACTGCGAGAGGTGAGGATGATGATGTCATCTTAGATGCAGTTCAGGCTGATTGGTGGTAGTTTCTAGAATATTTGATGCTTCTGTCTGCTAATACTAGAGAGAGATATACAGCTCCAGAAAAAATTAAGAGACCACTACAAAATTATCAGTTTCTCTGATTTTGCTATTCATAGGTATATGTTTGAGTAAAATGAACATTTTTGTTTTATTCTATAAACTACTGACAACATAACTCCCAAATTCCAAATACAAATATTTTCATTTAGAGTATTTATTTGCAGAAAATGAAAAATGGTCAAAATACCAAAAAAG